>KL647289.1:5009695-5023068 GCA_000727475.1 Sarcocystis neurona | reverse complement strand
GTCAGCAGCAGCACTGTCAGCAGCAGCGCTATCAGCGGCAGCACCAGCAGCAGCAGCAGTACCAGCAGCGGCAGCAGTACCAGCAGCGGCAGCAGTACCAGCAGCGGCAGCAGTACCAGCAGCGGCAGCAGTACCAGCAGCGGCAGCAGTACCAGCAGCGGCAGCAACAGTTGCTGCTGCGGCTGACACGCGCGAAAGAGAGAGACTGTTTCTGCCTAAAATACGCACAGCCAGAAAAGGAAGAGATTCGCGGAAAAGAGAAGAAGAAGTACATATACTCTTTTTCTTGAACATGCAGAGGGAGTCTGATGAGGGTCAAAGGTCTTCACGTGGACTGAGAGAGACAGCTCGTAGAGCTGGGGGACGGAGCCAAAGCGGTAGCAGCAAATTATAAAGGCGGCGTGGCTAGTCTCCTCCTTTGTCCGGGGAAGTTTTTTCTACCGGCTATAAATTCATATATCTAGAGAGAGGGAGAGGACCACACATCGACACACACAGACACATACGTAGAAGCGCGCGTACGTATTGAAGCACGTATACAGCCAAACATCCACAGAAACATGTACACACGTTTATAAGTACTAATACATCTGAACAAAAATATAATGGATATATATAGACAGAGACAGAAAGAAAGAGAAAGGAGAGGGACAGAGCATGAGAGACAGGCAGATAGAAACACACGCAGAAGCACGTATTGAAGCCGATATAAACACATATCTACACATATAGACATTTACATACACATGCATGCAAATACACCTGTATACATACATTTATATATACGTATATAGAGGGAGAGAAACAGAGGGAAAAAAACTAAAGAGGAAGGAGAGAAGGGAAGAGACAGAGAGAATGAGACAGATACATATATATATATATATATATGTGCGCCCATCTCAATATAATCATATATATATTGAAGCAGATCTAGACACATACATGTGGACACCGATACACTCGTACTGACATACAGACACACCCGTATACACAGAGCTATACACGTACACACATAGACACACACATACGTATGTGGGATTGTACAGCCCGATGTGCTCGTATATATTTGTCACTTGCTGCAAAGTTTCTCGCGGGATTATAGATACAGCCGGACCCTTGCCGACGCCTTCTTCTTTTTCTTCTGCTGCTGCTGCCGCCCAGGGATTGAGTGTTGTCAGACTTCTGTTGCTGTCGCTCTGCGAGTAGCAGCAACGGCAAGCCTGTTCTGCAGCACACGTGTGGGGCACCAGCAATAGCAGCGGTAAAAGTTCAACGAAAATGCGTCACGGTCACTGCTGCTGCCGATGCTTCTGCTGCTGCTGCTGCTTCTTCCGTCTCCCCTTCACGTTTGTCGCTGTTACAGCTGCTGCCTTCCGTTCTCCTGCTGTCGCTCGGCTGCCGCTTCTTCCTCCTGTCGCTCCTTGTTCGCTGCTGCTACTGAAGCTGCCGGCGCTGAAGCTGCTGCTGCTGCCTCTCCCTTTGCTGCTCTTGTAGGACCTGCCACAGCTGCTTTTCTTCATCCGTGCTGCTGAAACATGCGGCTTACTCTCTTCAGCAATGCTGCCGCCCTCTGTTCGCTGCTCACCCTGCTGCAGCAGGTCATTCCTCCCGTCCTCTCTTCCCTGCAGCTGCTGCTGCTCCTTCCATTCCTTCTCCTCCGTTTGTTCGGCTGGCTCTATATCATTTGGGTCTTGCTCCGCGGTCTCCCCTGTGGAATCGCTTTTCTGCTTTCTTCTCCTCTTCTTCGACTTGCTTCTCCCTTCCGCTCACCAACAGAACCGCTGGGTGATCTATTTTCTTCTTCTGGTACTTCTGCTGCTCCTCCTGTGGCATCCTCTTCTTCTGCGTCTTCTCTCTGTTCCACTTCTCCCCATCCCCCCTGGTGGCTTCCCGTTCCTCTTGTTCCCCCGGTTTCCTGCTGCGATTGCTTTTTCCCCTGTGTGTCTCACTTTTTCTTCTTTTGTTGCTGCTGCTAATTCTCTTCTCTTCTTACCTGCCAGCCTCCGCGCGTACCGAAGTAGTCCCCGAGGATGCCAGGGAGAAATACACCAGCCGTGTGGCCGAGCAACGTGTGGAGGAAGGTAGCGAGACTCGACGCCTTTGCCTTGCAGGAGGCAGCAACTGCGGAAAATTGCATGCTGCTGGCCGTGGGTAAAATTGCCCCGCCGAAGAAAAGAACCAGCCATATCAGCGGCATGGCTACCCCGAAGCTGTTGCTGAACGCTGCGCCCAGTCCGCAGCCCGCCCCGCCTCCACACAGACTGCTTAGCAGCAGCAGGCGATGGAAGAAGTGCTCATGCTGCTGCTCAAATTCAGATACTTCCGCCTCTCTCACTTCCTGCCGCGCCTCACCCTGCTCCAGCACTCGCCTTCTTTTCCGCTGCGCCCCTTTCTGCCGCTGCTGCTGCTCTTCCGCCTCCTCCTCCTCCTCCTCGTTTTCACCTGCCTGCTGCTCTTCCTCCCCCTCTGCCTTGTAATCTAGCTGCCGCCGCTGCTGCTGCCCGTCTTCCTCGTATTCTAGTTGCCGCTGCCACTGCTGCTGACCCTCCTCCCCTTCCTTTTCACTTGTCTGCCGCTGCTGCTCTTCCTCCTCCTTCTTCTCCTTCGCGTCAGCCGCCCAACGCTTCGGCTGCTCTTCCTCCTCTTGTAGCTGCCACTGCCACTGCTGCTGCTGCTCCTCCTCTTCCTCGTAATCTCGCTGGCCGTGCTGCTGCTCCTCTTCCCCGTCATTTGCCTGCCGCTGCCGATGCTGCTGCCCCTCTTCCCCCTCTCGCAGTACCTGCTGCTGCAGCACGTGTGCGGTCTGTCGCAGCTGCCGCTGCTGCAGCTGCTGTGAATCGGACTCCTTCACCTGCGTGGCAGCACGTTGTCGTCGCCGGTGCTGCTTCTCCCGTCCTCCGCGTGCCTCTGCTTTCTTCTGGTTTCTCACCTCCTCGTGTTGCCGGTGCTGCTGCTGGTGCTGCGCTGGCGCCTTGCTGCGCCGCTGCGGCTGCTCTTCTCTGCCGCTCGTGGTTCTGCTCGGAAGAAGGAGGTCTGCAGCTGCGGCTCCTGCTATGATGCCTGCTGCCGGGGCTGTGGCACCAGTCACCGCGAAGCTGATAAGTAAATGCGCTGTCTTTGCCTGCAAGTCAAATCAGTAGCAACTGTCTAACGTTTCCGTCCTCCCTGCAGGCTCCTACAGATATGCATGTATACATATATGCACGAGGTGAGGAAACTATAGGCACACATGATATATATATATATGCATGTAGACCTATAGGCATATAGAGGGGTATATACTGTTATACGTATTACAGGTGGATAGGTGATCATGAGTAGAAACAGAAAGGGTTTTTTATTCCTTGCGGTATACATACAAATGTGCAGTGACACCTTACAAATATGCATATATATATGTGTGTGTATAAGTATAAAGGAGAAGAGATAGACAACCTCATATAGTGGAAGATAGACAGAGAGAGACAGACATATAGACTCCTAGGTAGACGGCTATTCCATAAGGGGAGTATCCATCCATGGTCAATCCTGCCTCCCTCTGTCTATCCAGGTATATATACATATATAGAGAGAGATAGATAGGTAGATAAGGTAGATAGATAGACAGATAGATAGATAGATCGATAGATAGATATAGATAGATAGATATAGATAGATAGATAGATAAGGTAGAGAGATAGATAGATAGATAAGGTAGAGAGATAGATAGATAAGGTAGATAGATAGATAGATAAGGCAGATAGATAGATAGATATGTTGATATGCATACAGCTGTAGGTATAAATATAGGTATAGGCACTGATATGTCGGTATCCGTAGATAAGCCGCAAACGAGCGTCAAAGTCTTCAAGTATTCATTGGCGTTGACGAACAGTGGAACAGAGGGGGAGACACACGTATGTTTCTTCAGCTTCCCACTTATACGCCGAAAAAGGGGGAGAAATGAAAAAGAGAGAAACGTACAGAGACAGGAAGCGAGAAGGGAAGAGAAGGGAAGCGCAGCGGAGAAAGGGACAGAAAGGGAGCCGAATTCGCCTACATGCGACAGCGAGAAGGCAAAGGCCCGGCCCGTCACAGCAAGACAAACTGCAGCAGCAACAGCAGCAGCCCTAGCGAAGCCGCTAGACGCGGATATATGCATACACGTGTGTGTGTACGTACGCACATATATACAGAGACAGAGAGAGGGACGCAGATATAAAAGAGATATGAAAGGGAGAGGGAGTAGCAGCGGAGGCATCCACAGATTGAAGCGCAGATACGTACGTATAAAGACCAACCCACTGACAGGTAGTGGCATACACATATACATCTATATATAGGTGCAGGCGGACATGTATAGAGCCTAATATGTAGACGGGCTTATGTATAGACAGGCCAATATATATGCAGGTCAATACATAGGAAAGATGATATATGTAGGCAGGCTGACGTATAGACACGTTAACATACAGACAGGGCTATAGGTTAGACAGAGTTACATATAGACACATGTTGACGTATATAGACAGGCTCGTAGTTGGACAGGCTGGTCTAGAGGCAGGCTGACACATATGTCGGCTGGTATATAAATTGGCTGACACATACGTAGGGACCGACGTATGTAGAGGGGGTTGGATACAGAGACAGGCGCATGTATAGACAGGCTGGCATATGGGCAGACTGATACGCAGCCAGATTGAGATATATAACAGGTGTGATATAGGGACGTGCTGACAGATATTGTAGACAGGGTAATATGCTTGATGACGTAGGCTGGTGACACACAGACAGGCTGATACATAGACAGGCTGCCCTACAGACAGTTTCACATATATAGACAGGTTAGTACACAGACAGATTTATATATAGGCAGGCTGGGATGTGGCTCGACAACCGCATACAGCCGCTGAACAGAAGTATTGATAGATAGGTAGATGTAGACATAGATGGACCGGTAGATAGGCAGGTAGACATGCAGATGGAGGGGCTCATAGAGGCATGCAAATATATACATACAGACAGATATATGTGGAGGTAAGTAGATATATGGAAAGGCTCATAAACTCACGCAGAGATACACACAGAAATATACTGATAGACAGATATTGACCGGTATGTGTGGCAAGGAAGACATCAACTGATAGATACGCGGATAGGAAGATTCGGAGCCAGAAAGAGAGGAAGACACAAACAAAGATGTATAGGTGGAGGGGCAGAGACAGGTATAGGCAGGGAGATAGAGAGAGACACGGATAGATAGATATACGAGTCCAGGTAGAAACAGATAGCCACAGATGTAGATATAAAGACGGACAAATAGACAGATATACAGAGGTGTGGGCAGGGATGTAGATAGATATGGATAGATAAACTTAGGTGTATAGGGAGAAATAAACAGCTACGGATGCAGACGAAGACACGTAGATCGAGGGACACAGGTACGCAGGGAGGGGTATAGACAGATATGCATAGGTAGATAGGCATATATATGTGTAAAGAGATTGCTAAGAGAATGCGGATAGACAGATATTGTTAGGTAGATAGAAATAAACAGGCGTGCACGGGGAGATAAATACGTAGGTAGGTAGGTGCAGACAATAGGTACACACACACACACAAATATACGTAGGTGTGAATGGCGGGTTAACTACGGCTAGCTGCGGAGGAGCTAGGCAAGGGAAACACTGAAGAGGATCTTCGCTGTAAACGTTATACTGCAGATGATGGGGAGACGGGACAGCAGGAGCGTCGGGACCGCAGCAACGACCTGTGTGCAAAGCGGAATGCGCAGCAGCCTCCAAGTGAACCCCGCCTGCAAACAGCAACGTATGGTGTCGCGACAGCAACGCCGAGCGGGGAACAGGAAGCTCAAGCAGCTGAAGCAGCAGCAGCTGAAGCAGCAGCAGCTGAAGCAGCAGCAGCTGAAGCAGCAGCAGCTGAAGCAGCAGCAGCTGAAGCAGTAGCAGCTGAAGCAGCAGCAGCTGAAGCAGCAGCAGCTGAAGCAGCAGCAGCTGAAGCAGTAGCAGCTGAAGCAGCAGCAGCTGAAGCAGTAGCAGCTGAAGCAGCAGGGCGTTGTTTTGGCAGCCGCAGCAGGTGAGGGGAAGCGTGAGAGAAGTGGTGCAACAGCGAGGAAGGAGCGTCAAGGAAAGGAGCAGGCAGGAACCGCAGCAGTCAGCAGTTCTGCCTGGAGATGCAGCAGCAGCACAAGCACGACAGGGCCGGAGGTCGAAGCGCCAGCAGCAAGACCTCGCCGAAAGTTGAATCGACAGCTGCTTTCTCCTACGGACAGTTAGAAGGGGAGGGGTGCAACAGCATGTGGGGTGGTGCGCAGCGTCTCATAGACACACAACAGCAGCCGTCCTGCAGCAATGAAGAAGCGCTCCTAGTGCGCGCGCCCGAGGTCCAGCAGCATGTGTGATGTAGTGCAGCGAGCCACAGACAGACAGCAGCAGCCGTACTGCAGCAGTGGAGGGAGGCGCAACAGCAGCAGAAGCAAGAACAGCTTCATTGGCGAAGGGCTGCGACAGCGGGGTAGTGGCAGCCACGTGTGGAGGACGGTAGCAGGAGGTGCACGGTTAGGGAGCAGCAGGCGAGACAGAGGGCCTTGCAGCAGCAGCAGCGTACAGACTGTTGAAGCAAAGACCAGGCCTCGCACAGCAACAGGACACTTTTTGAAGATAGCAGCAGCAGGTTGCAAAGGCAGAAAAGCAGCAGCAGCACCAGCAAGAAGCTTACATGCAGCTCCTCTTCAAAAAAGCGCGTCGCCCAAAACTGAATTGCCGACACTTCGAAGAAAAGGGAACATAGGGCCAAAGTCAGGAGAGTATACGTATGGTTGCTGCAGCACAAGAGAAGCGCAGCAGCACAGCTCACACGTATTTTCAAAGTCGCACAAAGCGACCAGCAACAGCAGCAGCAGCAGCAAGCAGCAGCAGCAACAGCAGCAAAGGCAGCCGCACACCTAAGGCAGCAGCAACAACAAGAGGAGCAGGAGCCAAGCAGACGCACCAGCAGGTGAAATAGCACCAACACCATCTGCCGCAAGAGCCACAACGGGAGGGGGGAGAGCAGCAATGAGCGCCGCAACAGGAATAACAGCAGCAGAACAGTAACACGGACAACAGCAGCAGGTCAGAACCTGCTGCACAGGAGTGGTAGAGGACCCCGAAACACGAGACGAAAACAGCAGCAGAGCAAACAGCCGAAGCAGGAGGAGCCGCCTCGGGTGCTGCTGCGAGCCGACAAAGTCAGCCAGAACAACGGTAGCACCTGTGGCAGCAGCAGCAACACCAGCAACAGCAAGATCAGCAAGACCAGCAACAGCGAGACCGGCAGCAGCGGCAACAACAGCAGCAGGCGCTCTCTCACCCGAAGGCTCAGGCGCAGTGCTTCACGTGCCAGAAGAGTGTCACTGCAATGTCAAGACAAAATGTTTTCGCCGGCGTCAAAAGTATGCTACGCCTCTACACAAAGAGAGAGAGAGATAGGTGTATCCCTGTCTTCTACGTACATACCTCAGCGCTGGAACTCCAAGGTAGGCACACTGATATACATACACATGTGAATATATAATACTATTTGCATACATCTATTTGTATACGTTTACGTCCATATCCATATATTATATACATGTGTACGCACATATGGCTGTATATCCATATATTCAACTACGTTATCAAGGGCAATGTACTGCTGTTCAAACTGCAGTAATTTGCTGTTTCTGTCTCTGCTGCTGTTGCTGCATGTAGCTTTGATGAGGCAGCTGCGACTTCCAAATTTGCTAGCGACACGTAGGCTCTCGGTCTACGTTACACTAGGACACCTTTCTCTTCGGGAGGCACGGTCGCCCCAGCTTTCTTTTCTTCTGTAGGCCTTGCTGTAGTATGTGCCTCAGGACCCGCTGGTGCTGCAGTTGCTGTTGGTGCTGCTGCCGAAGCCGACGCTGCTATCTGCGGTCAGCGGCGTAGACGCCCTTGCAAAGGAGCAACGCAACAGCAGCAGAGGGCAGGTGCTGGCCTCGCGATGTGGGCGAAACGCAGTGTGACTCCAGTGCTGCTTCTGCTAGTGCTGCGTGTGCGTCTTTGCTGCTGCTTCTGCTGCGTCTGTGTGCCTTTGCTGCTGCTTCTGCTGCGTCTGGGTGTCTTTGCTGCTGCTGCTGGTGAGTGTGTGTCGTTGCTTCTGTCCTGCTGCGTATGGCTCCGCTGCTGCTCCTAATTCCCGTGGTGATGCTGCTGTTGCTGTCTGTAACTCCGTTTCTGCCTTTGTTTGAAGTTGCTGTTGCACATGTTGCAGCTACTGTTCGTGCAGTGCTTCCTGCGCTGTGCTGTTTGTACTCCCTGGTTGCAGCTGCTTGCGGCAGGAAGGCTGCTGCTGCTGCTTTCCTTGCTCCTGCTCCTGCTGCTGCTTTTTGCTGAATGTGTCGCTGCTGTGCGTGCTGCTGCCTCAATCGCCTGGGGTGGTGACGCCGTACTGGTGCCCCTGTTGTGCTGGAGCAGTTGCTGCTGCTGCCTGAAACTCTGTCGCCGGCCTGCTGCACTGCTAGTAGCTGTTCCTGCTGGTATTTTTCTGCTGCTGCGGTCGTAACGCTTCAGCCTCCCGCTGACCAGAGCAAGCTGCCGTAGGCTTGCAGCGTCGCCGGCCAAGTTTCCGTTTTCTCTCTTGCAGCAACAGCAGCAGCCTCTGTTTCCTTCTTCCCGTCACAGCTTGAGATGCTCGTGCTTCGTGTCTCGGTGCTGCTGCGCCGACTCCCACTACGACGGATGCGCGCCGTGGGCCTGCTGCTGCCGCTGCTGCTGCTCCTTCTCTCGTAACTGCTACTGCAGCCGTTTCCGCTCCGCCTGCTGCTGCTGCTGTTGCTGACACGACTGGCGCTGCACCTTTGCCTCCGCTGCGGCCATCTCCTGCGAGGAAAACCCGACGGCGAGCGCTTGCCATGGCTAGGCTGTAGCAGCTGACCACTGCCGTTGCAAGCGTTTCCATCTACTGCAGAAATCGACGCACGTCGTCCCCAGGCTGCCTTAACTACCCCTGCGGCTGCTGCTGTTCTCCCAGCGCCTGCTACTGCGGCAACGATGGCTTGTGTTATTCTCTCTCCACCACCTGCTGCTGCTGCGACATCAAGGGCTGTTGGAGCCGCGGTGACTGATTCTTCTCTATCTTCGGTGGTCGCTGTCGCAGCTACCAGAATCGCCTCATCTACTCCTTCCTCTAGACTTTTTCTGTCCCTTCTTCTCCCTCCGCTTCCCTGTGCTGCTGCAGCGCTCTCTCTTGTTGTCTTTCTTGCGCATTGTCCCGCTGCGTGTCTTGCTGCTGTCCCTCCTGCTGTCGGCTCTTGGCGCTCAGCTGCCGCTTGTCTTGCTGCTTCCACGCCTTCTGCAGATCCAGCGCTTGCTCCACCCCCCCAAGCTGGAGCCGCTGCTGATCTGCAAACCGCTGCAGGTGACCCCGGCGAAACCGGCGTGGTTCTTGCTGCTGCTGCCGCTGTTCTTCTTTGTTCACAGTCAGCCAGCTCTGCTGCACCTGACATGGCTTCACCGACCCTGCTACTTGCTGCCGCCTTCACTTCGTGTGCCAAGCCTGCTGCTGCTGCAGTTCTTTTGTTTGCTGTTCGTGCTGCTGCTTTTTCACCCGCTGTCTCGCCTGTATGTGTTGCTGCTGTCACTTCTTCCTCTGGCTCTTTCACAGTGGACACCGCGTCTGTCCTTGCTGCGGCTGGTGTTCCTGTCTTCTCTTTTACTTCTGCGTGTGCTGACGCTGGGTGCACTTGAGCTGCTGCTGCTGCCGTCCTCTCCGCTGCTGCAGGCCGCTCCGAAACCTCAGTGTCTTTCCCATTTCCTGCGGCCGCGAGCGCTAGAGGAGACCGTCTGTCTTCGTCTCCACTCCCCGGTGCTACTCTGCTGCTGAGGCTCTTCTGTCGTTCCAGCGTGGCCTCTGAGGAAAGGCACGCAGACACGGAAGGGCCCGGGCATCTTTCCAGCTGCTGCTGCTGTTGCTGCTCATTTTTCGTGTAATGTGACTGCTCCTGTAGGCTCGTCTTATGGCTCCTTTGCTCCCACTGAACAGACTGTTGCTCCTGAGCCGGGTGCTGCTGCTTGAGATTCCGCTGTTCTCGCTGCGGCTGCTGCTGTGTCTGCTTCTCCTGCTTTGCCACAGACTGCCCTTGTTCAGGCGTTGACACTGCCTCCGCTTGCACGGGCTCTCGCTGCTGCAGCTCCTGCTGGTGCTGCTGCCGACTGCGCCGGTGCCAGGGTTGCTGCTGTGACTGCTGCTGTGCCTGCTTCTCGTGTTCCTGCCTCTGTTGCCACTGCTGCTGCTGTTGCTGCTGTCGACCCAGCTGCTGATGTGGCGGTGACAAGTGGCATCGGTGCAGCTGCCGACGCGGGCACTGTTGCTGCTGGAATAACTGCAGCGCTCTTCGGAGCTGCCAGGAAGTTCGCTCTTGCTGCCGCGCAAGCCGCTTTACGAAGCTGCTCTTCTGGCTGCTGCTTTTCTCACGTGTTGCTTCCGATTCAGCTGCAACCTGCTGCATCAGCGCTGGGCGCACATTCTGCCCTGCAGCTGCTGTTGCTGCACTCGGGCCGTCGATTTTTCCTGTTGAACGACAAGGACAAGTCTCTCTCACGGCCGCCACAGGTGTTTCTTTTGCTGCTGCAGCTGCTGCGGCAGTGACTGCTTCTAGACGGGAGGCCGCTTCTGCGGCCGTTGCTACAGCTTCAGCTGCTGCTACTCCAGGAGCTGTAGTTGTGCTGATGACTGTAGCTGCATCTCTGCGAGTATTCTCCTCGTCTGCTCCAGCTCCGACTGCAGCTACAGCCTCTTCTGCTTCTACTGCTGCTGCTGGGCCGTGTTGCACTGCGGTGCAGACTGCTGCTTCTCGTCCTCTTGCCTCTGTCATTTCTGCCCGTGCTGCCTTCGTGCCTGCTGCCACATTTGCTACTGCGTTTGCAGCATTTGCTGCTGCAGCTGCTGTCTCTGCCGCAAAAGGGGAAATGCCTGCTGCCGGATGTGGTGTTGCCTCAGTGAGACATGCCGCTGTTGCTGCTGCCACGTGAGCTGTCCGGTAGCCTGCAGTTCCTCCTGCAGCGCCAAAACTTGGCGGGAAAGCGCTCCCGGCTTGCCTAGAGAGATTACTCGTCTTTGCCGTCGCAGCAGCAGCAATCTCAGCAGCAGCAGCTTGTCGGATTGCTCCAAAAACTTGACCTTCTTCGCATTTCACTGTTGCTGCTTCTGCTGCTGCTGGTGCTTCTGCGACTGCCTGCGTTGCTGCTGGATCCAGCGAACATGCGGTGGTTCTCTCGCTGTCCTCCGTGTGCTCCCTGGAGCCCTGCCAAGGGCGGTGGCGTGTATCAGAACCAGCAGCTGCAACAGTAATAGCTTTGCTGTGCTTTCCTGTCGCTGCGGCAGGACGCGGCAGAAAGAAAGGAAGAGAATTTGCTGCGTCCATCCCTGCCACACGGTTGCCGCCGCTGCTGCTGTTGTCGCTGCCGCTGCAGCCTGTACATCTTCTTTCTTCGATAATATTGCTGCTGCAACACCTGCTGCTGCGCCTTCTGCGGCGCCGCGTCTCAGCGCGGAAGACGTACCCGAACACTGTCGACGTGCTCGGAGCAGCCACCGAACCGCTGCTGTTCCGGCGGCTGCTCTTGCCCCCCTCGTTGCTGCTGCCCATGTCTCGGCTTCTGCGCCTTTTCCCAGACCTGCTGTTGCTGCTGCTCCGTTCCTCTGCCGTCCTGCTGCCACTCTTCTGACCGGCACTGCCTTTGGATCGCCTGTTGCTCCTTCCTTCGCGGCTTCTGGCGAAGATTTCGCCCCTGCTGACTGGCCTGCTGCTACTTTCGCCTGCTCCTCTTCCTCTGCTGCTGCTGCTGCTCTCTAAGCTGCACTTGACGTCTGTCGGTCGGCGTGGTGCCGCACGTGGTTGCTGTCCCCCAGGCAGCACGCCGACCGTCGAAATCTGCTCTGGCTGCTTACTTGCACAAGCTTCTATCGCCTTCCCTTTATATTCAGCTGCTGCTGCATGCGGTACTGTCGTGGATATCGCACTGCTTCTGCTGCTGGAGCCGCGCACAGGGGAGTGCTCGTCCTGTCTGCCCGTGCGTGTGAGAGCCGTCTCCCGACCAGACGAAGCAGCAACGGCGCGGAGAATAGCAGCAACAGCACCTGCAGGGGCAGCGGCGGGTTGGGAGGGAGAAACGGCAGCAGGGGAAGCAGCCGAAGCGACTGGAGCGTCAGCAAGGGCAGCCTTCCCAAGGTGGAGGATTATCTGCTGCTGTTCAAGCGTCTCTAGTCGTTCGAGGCTGCCCAAGAACGAGGAAGAGAGACTCGACTTCTTTGGCCCTGGTGCTGCTGCCCTGCACGCGGAAGACTTCGACTGGCAGTGCTGTTTTCTTCCTGTTGCTGACCTTGGGATCTGTGTCTCTGCTGCGGCTGCTATTGCTTCTCGTAAAAGAAGTCGCCCCTGTGCTCGCCTGCTGGTCGCTGCCGCTACGTCAGCTCGGGCACAGTCTCTTGCTGCTGCTGCTGCTGCTTGTGAGGACGCCGGCTCAGTTCTTCGCCTGCCCAGCGCTGTCTCTGCTGCAAGCCTCAACATTTTTGCTGCTGTTTCCTGAGGTAGTCGTCGATCCCAGAACTTGGAAAATATATCCCCGCTGACCACCCGTTCCTGCTGCTGCTTCTGCTCCTCTGCAGTTCCCTGCGGTGCTACCTCTGTGATGCATTTCTCTGCTGCTTCTGCGCCGCCCCGTCCTTTGCCTGCAACTGCTGCTGGAAGCAGCAGTCCTCCTGTCGCTGCTACGGTTGGTACTGTTTCCTGCTGGCAGTGCCTCCTCCGCCCTGTCACTGTAGCTGCCAAAAGCAGGTGTCTTCCTGCTGATGCGGATGCTTCTGGAGGCAACGACAACTCTTGTGCTGCTTCTGCTGCCGCTGCCTTCTCGCACTGAAGCAGCTGCTGCTCATCCTGCAGCACGACGTTCCCTAGAAGCGCGGGGCGCTGCACCCGCCCTCGCACACCTGCTGCTGTCATTCCCTCCAAATAACGGAGCGTTGGAGCGCAAGCAGACGAGGGACGTGCAGAAGAAGCAGCAGGAGCAGTTCTGGGCTGTGCGGCAGCAGTGGTGGAATGCGTACCAGCAATGGCAGCAACACGAGTAGCAGCAGTGGCTGCAACAGCGCCTGGGTCTGCTGACACAAGACCCGGAGCAGCGGAACCAGCAGCAGGACTGCCCTCTGCAGCAACAACAAGAAGTGATTCTACCGGAACAACTGTAGTCTTGACGTCCTGAAGCTGCTCAGCAGCCGACTTTGGATAGAAAGCAGCAGCAGCAGGACCGTCGGCAGCAGCAGCAGGACCGTGGGCAGCAGCAGCAGGACCGTCGGCAGCAGCAGCAGGACCG
>KL647289.1:4949206-5009294 GCA_000727475.1 Sarcocystis neurona | reverse complement strand
ACCGTCGGCAGCAGCAGCAGGACCGTGGGCAGCAGCAGCAGGACCGTGGGTAGCAGCAACAGGACCGTCGGCAGCAGCAGCAGGACCGTCGGCAGCAGCAGCAGGACCGTGGGTAGCAGCAACGGAACCGTCGGCAGCAGCAGCAGGGCCAGGGCTTTCGGCAGCAGCAGCAGGCGTTTCGGCAGCAGCAGAACCGCGGGGAGCAGCAGCAGGACTGTCGGGAACAGGAGCTGCTGGACTGCCCGTCTGTGTCGCCGCAGCAATCGTTTGTCTTCCAGCAGCGGCGGTCAATGCAGGAAGCTCTGTAGCGGCCGCAGTAGCAGTCCGTGAGAGCGCTGAAGCAACGGCCGTGCTGCAGCTCGCGACAACTCCAGTGGCAGCGTCATTACTTGCCTCCGTAGCAGCGTCGGTCAGCCCAGGACATACGTAAGCAACGCCGTCAGGGAAAGTGTCCCAGGAAGCAGCGTCTGCAACTCTTGGGAAAGCCACGGCAGCATCAGAACACGCCGCGACGGTAGTGCTGGGAGCAGTTGCTTTTGTAGAAGGAGGAACAACAGGAGCAGACAGACTGCCAGGTAAAAACGCCTTGCCTTCTTTTGCAATTCTACCAGCATGCGCTGCAGCAGCAAGGGGAGAAGTCGTCCTTCTTGGTACTTCCACAGAAGCGGACGGAGCAGCAGCAGCAGCAGCGGTAGCAGCAGAAGCCGTGCGTTCGGGAGCAGCAGTACCTGCGGCAGAACTCTCGCGGCGGCTGGTGCGGTGAGAAGCAGCAGTTTGCCCTCGCCTGCCAGAAGTAGTTCTTCTGCAAGTCGTACCGGCAGGAACAGCGACAGTAGCGCCCACTTCCCCAACACAAGCAGCAACAGCAGAAGCCGTCGGAGTCCGCAAGGCATGAAGAACTGACGTCGCCGCAGTGGTATGGCGCTGGAAGTATTTCTTCTCCTTCTCAGAGGCAACCAGCTGTGCGGTGCCGACAGCTGTGCGGATGTTGTTGCTGGTACACTCTTGCTGGCCAAGAACATCCGCTAGATTTGTTGCTGCCGTGTACTCGTATGCAGCAGTGGGGAGCACGGGCTTCCGGCTATCGCCCGTTGCTGCTGCACTACTCTTAGGGGATGCTGACGTATTTCCCAGGGCTCCTGTAGCAGTCCTGCTGCTGTTTTTCTTTCCGTCACGCCGGCTGCTGGGACTCGAGTGGCTGCACTCGCTTCTACTGCTGCAGCTGCTAACGTTGTTGCTTCGACGTCTCGTACGCAGGGGATGACTACGCAGACGCGAAGCAAGAAGATCGACGGGTGGAGAATAGTGCAGCAGTTTGCTGCTCAGCAGCAGTGTTCCAGATACCCAGTCTTCTCTCCAAGAGGCCCCCGCAGCTGTAGCTCCTGCAGCTGCTGCTTCGGCCGCTGCTGCTGCGGTTTCTGCTGCTTTCCACCGTGCGACTCTCGCTTCTGCTGCTGAGGACAACCCTCTTTGCTGCTGCCGCTGCAGCAGCCTCAGGAACGTGTCGACAACCTCGCGTATCCTCGCTACCAGACTGCTAAAATTTCGTTTTCCTGCTGCTTGCTGCTGCTCTTTCCCCCCCTCCTGAGCCTCTGGATGCTGCTGTTGCTGCTGCTGCGGCTTCAAGTGCCGTTGCTGCTTCTGTAGCTCTTGGTGTTTCTGCCGCCGATGCCAGGCCCCACGCTGCTGCCCTGGGCCACAAAGAGGAGATGGACTCAAACGCTGCTGCCGCTGCCGTTTCTGGATGTCGTGCTGCAAGCGAGATTGCCGCTGCTGCTGCTGCGTGCGGTGCCGCGTTTTGGGCTTCTGCTCTGCATGTTCCTGCTGCCTTCCCTGCTGTTGCTTTTGCCCGCGGCGCTGCCGTCGAGGCTCCTTCCGAGCCTGCTGCTGCTGCAAGTAATAAGCTCCCACTCGCTCCTTCTGCACCAGAGTTTGTACTTCTGCTTGGCGAGGAGCGCCTGAAAAAGTCGCTTGCCTGTCTCTCCGGCTGCACCTTTGTTTGTTGCTGTCGCCGCTGCTGTGGCTGCTGCTGCCGACGCTGTTGCTGCTGCTGTGGCTGCTGTTGCTGTTGCTGCCGCTGCGGTTGCTGCTGCTGTTGCTGCCGCTGCTGTTGGTGCTGTTGCTGCTCATTTTTAGCCCCCTAGTTGGGCGCAGCTGAGGAAGGATCCTTGATACTCCTCCCCACGAGCTGCTGCGTAGAGCCTCGCGCAGTGGAGGATGCTCGCGCAGGAATTCTGCTAATTCTTCGCAAGTGCTCTGCCCACCGGCCTGCTGCTGCGCTCGACTCAGCGGCTCCTGCAGCTCCAGTTGCGGCCGCTGCTGCTCCAGCTGCTGCGGTGGCTGTCCCGATTGCTGCCGGTGCTGGTGCACATTCTGTTGCTGCTGCTGGCGTGGCTGGTGCCTCGGCTTCCTCGACGGCCGCAATCCCGGTCGGCGCTGCTGAGTCAGCTGCAGCCTCTGCTCGAGAATAGGCAGAAGACCGTGCTTCTCTACGACCTGGCTTCGCAGTGGCTGTTCCGCACGCTGCTGCTGCTGTTGCACCTGTTCCTTTGCTTGCTGCTGTTCTGCGTCCTGCGTAGGTGCGACATGGTTTACCCCGGCCGCTCCTGCACTACAGCAACAGGCGCATGCATATTTTCGCGTGGGTGCATCAGCGCGAACGGCGGCTAATGAAAGGGCGTCGCTCTGTTCAGCTACTTTGCCGCCGCTCCTCCTGCTGCACTTCGCTACTGCCCTTGGGCACGTGCTGCAGGACGGATGCCCTCTTCTGCTGCTGCTGCTGCTTTTACCGCGGCCTTTGCTGCTGTCCTCGTCAGCACTGCTGCTGCCCTTTTCAGCACTGCTGCTGCCCTTTTCAGCACTGCTGCTGCCCTTTTCAGCACTGCTGCTGAGCCTGTCGGCACTGCTGCTGCCCCTGTCAGCACTCCTGCTGCCCCTGTCAGCACTGCTGCTGCGCTTGTCGACACTGCTGTTGTCGCTGTCGCTCCCATTGCTGCTGCGGTTACAGCTGTCTGTTCTGCCTTTCCAGCGAGGGTTGTAGCAGCTGTCTCCCTTCGCTGCATGAGGTGCTCCGGCCGTCCCCGGTGCTGCTGCAGTGGGACAACCTGCGGGTATTCTGCAGCCGCTGCTGTGTTCGCGCCTCTGGCGGCTGTTCTTGACTCTTGAGCTGCTGTAGGGACGCTTCAACCTGTTTCTGCTGCGCCCTCGATCGCTGCTGTTGCTGTTTCTCTTGTTGCTGCTGCCGTGTCTGCTGCTGCACGTGCTGCCGCTGCTTCTCTTGCGAGCTTCGCGGCTGATGCTGCTTCTGTGGCAGCTGCTGCTGCAGCAGCTGTTGTGGCACCGATTGCAGCTGCTGCTTCTGCTCTGGTCGTGTCCGCAGCAGCTGCGCCTGAAGGAAGCACCACCGCCGGGGGCACGCATTGCTGAGATGGGGAGAGACTGGCTCATCAGCCAATCACCTGCTGCTTCTCCTTGGGCTGCAGTGGTGGCAGCCTCAGCACCGCGGCGCCCTCGTTGTTGCTGCTGCTCTTGTCTCTGCTGCGCCCGTGGCTGTTGCTCCTTCAACTTTTGATCCGGCTGCTCCGGCTCCTGCTGCTGCTGTGTGGGATGTCGGTTTTTTCGCTGCTGCAGACGTTTCAACTGCTGCTGCTGCCCATCCCTATAATGCCGCTTGGCCTCAGCCGCCGCTGCTACGGCAGCAGAACCTAGGCATAAGCGCGACCACGCGTAACGGGTTAACAGCGGCCTTTTCTTTGCAAGCTGCTTGGCTGCAGTACCTGGAGGAGCGGCAGCGGCGGGATGAGGAGCATCCGCAGCAAGAGCAGCGGCAGCCCCACTTTCTGCGGCGACCGACAGAGCAGCAGCAAACCCAGAAGCAGGAACAGCAGTGGATTCCGCTGCAGCAGGAGCAGCAGTGGATTCCGCTGCAGCAGGAGCAGCAGTGGATTCCGCTGCAGCAGGAGCAGCAGCGGGACTCACAGCAGTCGGAGCGGCAGCAATATTTGAACGAGCCTCAGGAGCAGCACTCACGGCAGCACGGCAAACACATATGCCAGAAATAGGAGCAGTAGAAGCTCCTTCAATGCTATGAACAACGGCGGCAGTTACCAGATGGGATGGAGCGCATTTCCCAGCTTTAGCAACACGAGTAACGCCTCCGCCACCTGCGGCAGCACGGGGAACATCGCCGGCACTGCATGAGGAATAATTTACGGAGAGAGCTCTAAGGCCGCAGGCTTTAGGTAGAGCGACAGCAACGTCTCCCAGAGCAAAAGCAGATGCGGACAAGACGCCACTATAAGTAGCTACGCCTTCGGAGAGAGTGGTTCCCCCAGGCGCGACTGAGGCAGCAGGTTCCTCAATAGAAACAGCAACATTTCTGGCTTGTGGCGCCGCAGCTTCTGGTGTGTCTGCTGTCAGAGCACCAGAGTACCAGTAGTTTCCGGCGGCAACAGCAGGGGCCTTTGGATGCTCCGCGCCAACAGCAGTAACGCCGCACGCGGCAGCAGTATCAGCACCTGCGCGTGAAGCAATCCCGCCAGTAGCATTGATACGTAGAACAGCAACAGCAGCAGCGGCAGCCCTTCTAGGTGTAGCAGCAGCAATAGAGCCTTCTTGTGCACCAGCGGTAGCGCCATAAGGGCCGAGAATGGTGGTGTGTTTGATGTGGACTCCTGCAGCAGCAGCAGGAGCATCAACAAAGTCGTGCAGCTGCAGCCGGGCTTCAGACACGGCTGCAGCGCTTGACGTGGAGTAGAAGTGGGGCAGGACGCCTCTCCTACGTCGATCCTCCTGCTGCAAGCCGGCAGGCCTCGCTGCTGACCTGGAGAAAGCATTCCTAGATTCAAGTGAGGCAGTACCAGATGTGTACGACGGGCTCTGCTGCTGCCGCTGTGGGGAGGAGGAAAGCTGATGCTGCAACTGCCGGTGCACCTGCAACTGGCCTGTTGTTACTGACTGTCTGCGCGAGGCCAACTGCTCTTGTGCTTCCGGCCACAGCCAGCATGCACGCTCCTGCAGCTGTTGTCCTTGTCGCTGTTGTTGCGGCTTTGCTTCCTCAGACGTCTGCTGCTGCTTCTGTTGCTGGTGCCCTTCTACTTTCTGTTGCTGTCTGCCTTGCCACTGCTGCTGTCTCGGCTTATTCGTTTGAGTTCTGCTTTGCAGCTGCGCGCGCTGGACCGGTTTTGCCTCGTCTGCGTGTCCGTGTGAAGCTCTGAAGCGATGCAGATGCGGTCTTTCCGACGCTGAGCGGTGGTACTGCTGCCACTCGCTCCTCTTCGCCCCCCGCAGGGCGGACGTCTGGTATGCGTGTTCGTTGTAGGAAAAGTGTGTTTCCTGCGGTTGGCGGTGCGGACCCTTTATTCCATCTCGTTGGCGCTGCTGTCCTTGCTGCGACTTCTCTTGCGGTAGGTGCTGAGACAGCTGTCTCTCCTGGTGTCCCCGGGATTGCCCTAGCTGCACTGGCTGCTGCTGCTGCTCCTGTTGAAGCAGCTGGTTCGTTTCTCGGTGGGTGTGCTTCCGCAAATGTTGTGAAGTGGGAAAACCACTTTCAACCAAAATCCTTCTTTCTCTCTCCTTCATCTCCTTTGCTGCTGCTGGTGGTGTGGAAGCTTGTCGAGACGCAGGGGCGGTTGCCGCTGCTGTCTGCGTTGGTATCGGTGCTGCTGCTGCTGCTGTTTCTGTGGGTCCCGCATTCCACGAATCAAGCAGTGGAGCAGGAGCAAAAAGCAGCGCGGCTGTCAGAAACAACAGAAGTGCTGCCTGCAGGAACGCTGCAACGCGCCAGCCCGAAGACAGAGACTGCCGCAAGAACCCGGCCAGCAGATATCCAGTCTGTGTGATCAGCAGCGACAGACGCAGAGCAGCAGCGTCCGGCGGTGTTGCGCTACCCAGGCAACGGAAGCACGTTGACAGAAGCCATAAACCAGCAAAAGAAAGACAGCGGCGGAAACGAAAGCGTAGGCGCAGCAGCACCAGCAGTAGCAACAGCGAAACCAGCAGGTGCCTAGGGCGAAAGGACATCAGCAGCCGTATTGCAATCTGCTACGGGGCCTATCGGCACCACAGCGCAGCACCTGGTTTAACAGGATGTCAATACTAGCACCGCCCGGGCTACAGCCGCACCAGGAGCAGCGCATGAGGGGTGCGGCAAATTAAAGAGTAGCAGGCAGGCCAACAGTCAACGTAGCAGTGTCAGCAAGCCAATGCAGTCTGAAACTCGTTTCGAAGGCGGAACAAAAAGGAGACGGTTTTTTGAGAGACATGCATTACTTTTGGGAGTTGGAGAGTGGTAGCAGCAGCGTCAGGACTTTCAGGATAACTTGAACATCAGAAAAGGCTGCAGCAGCAGCAGGCGGAAATGCAAAAGTGACAACGACGCAGCAGCAGTACTGCAGCATTTGCAGCGAAAGTATGAGTGCTCGTGACAAGTTAGTGGTAACAAAGGTGGACACAGGGGCATCACGAGCACCACGGCAACTCACAGTAGAAAAGAGCGATTGAAGTACGGAGATCCGTCGATTCTGTGTACGTGCCGACGCGTTCCAGCCATGTATAGATTTGCATATATGTATATGCAGAAGGAAGAAGCGGAAGGGGTACATAGACAGATCACTAGTTACACGGAGGAAGAGCGAAGAAGATAGATAAATGCTACGCAAGTACACGTAAAGATAGGTTCTGATGTCGAGGTGTGTGTGGATTGGTAGGACGGGTAGCCAGTTGAAGATGCGAGTTCACACGTAGTGTACGTCTGTACGGGAAAGACAGGGCTGCTTGTTTATTTGTGGGGAGACGTCAAAATGAAAGTGCGACGGCTCCTGGCAGCATGTTAAAGCGAATATTTTGGGTCAATGTGCAACGCTGTGGTCACGCGAAGAGGTTCTTCGCAGGCGGGATCTGCTCTGTAGTACGCGGATCAGCAAAGACCACTGCAGCACCTGTACCCTAGCAAGATGCCGTACATGCCATGGATTGTATAAGAAACAACGACCATGTAGAAACAGTGTACAGCCGCAGCATCGAGCTGACCTGTGAGGTAGTTGGTGTGTTGGTAGTAGTGACAAAAAGGTAGACACACTTTTGGTACTAGAATCAAGAGTGACAAGAACAACACGGCAAACTGGAGGGTCACGTGGCACATCACGTCGTGCTATTCCGAGTAATCACAGCTGCCATATTACTTACAACGGCGCCGAAGACGACGCAAGCTTGTAGCAGGCCAATGCAGCGAGTGAGGTGCTGCGGGGGAGCCAGTGTGTGCACAAGAACCGGCGCGTACACAATGAAAAGTGTTTGGGTAAAGCCGATAAAGAAGCGAGACAGCAGGAGCGCCAGCACATCGGGGCTGCATGCAAACAGCAGCGTGGAAGCTGCGTTTAGCAATAGGGACGTAGTCAGGCAGATTTTGGGGGAAATACGCTCCAGCAGGCGGGAGCAAAACGGACAGCAAACCAATAGACCCACGTGCGGGAGGGCACCCAACAGCCCTGCAGCACAGCATCCAGCAGATACGCAGCGCCGTCCACAGCAACTCCAGTAGTTGGGGCTCAAGCTCCAACAGCAACATTAGAGCAGCATAACAGGGAGAACAGGGGGATCAGCAACACAAAGAACAGCAACGCAAAGAAACCGGGTACCTCCTCAAGAAGCAGCACAAGAGGAAGCAGCAGACGACTATGTAGTTCGGGCAGAAACAGCAGTCGAAGAAGTACGACCAGTAGGAGAAGGAACAGCAACAGGACTTTCAGCAGCCTTAGCCGCAGTTTCAGTAAGGATGGCAAGTGCCGAATCAGCGAGAGCAACTCCAGTAGTTTCAGAAAAAGCAGGAACTGCATTAGCGTCAGATGCACAGCGGTGGTTTCTCAAGGGAAGCTCAGGATTCGCAGCAACAGTATCACTACATGTCGCAATGCAGTAGCTTCTGTAGTAGCTAGGCAAAGCTTGAGTTTTCTAGTCCCTTTTAAAGTGTATGTAGAGACTGAAGACGAGCACTGACGATGTGCTGTTTATATACAGTAATATATATATATATAGATATAGATATATATAGATATAGATATACGCGCGCCAGCGGTGCGTGCGCTTTTCACTCTGAGGCGCAGCGCCTTGGAGGAATTCGCCAGAAAGTGTTGAGATACTCAGTGTCGTCATGTAAAGTGGAAGCAAAATAGAGGGAGTGACGCTGTCTCTACTTACTCCTTATATCCGAAAACGTTGCCTACGAAAAGCAGCGCGGCTGCCAACGATAATGTGTTTGTTGAGGTATACAGAAAAGGAGCAAGAGACGCATGCAACAACAGCAGCGGCAGAAGCCGCAGCAGCTGACGTGACGCTGCTGCATGAGCAGCACGCAAAATGACAGACGCTAAAGCTGCAGCGGCACCGGGGACGCCTCATGCTGCAGCAGGATTCTAGAGCTGCAACCACAAGAACAGAGACAGAGGCGACAAGTGCCATTCTAACAGAGGGCTTAGCAGCACGTGGGTATAATGCTTCTGCGGCAGCGAGCGCCCGAGCAGTGAAGCACAAGCCACCAATGTATGCCTGTGCCTGCTTCACCTGCCCTTTGAATGGGGATCACTATTGGCAGCAACAGGAGCTCCGAACTCAGCAGTCGCGGAGGCAGCCACTGCGAAGCCGCCGCTGGGTTCAAATGCAAAGGACGTGTCCTAGTGCAAGGCAGCGCTGCTGAGCCTGCTGAGACGACCACTTGTGAAAGACCAAGCGCCGCGAGGATGACTTGAAACAGTGGACACATCAGACAGAAAGGAGCAGCAGCACCAGGAGGAGGAGCGCCCGCCAGGAAAGCAAGATAAACAGCCCGATGGCATTAATAGCAGCAGCACAACACGCAACGGCTGCAACAGCCACACAACCGTGGCAAACGTAATTGCACCGGCAAAGCTACCAGCGCACGTGACCGCGATGGCCGCGGAGCATCTGCGGTCAGTAGAGACTCGAGGTAGTTGCAGGGAGTCTCTGCGTCTGTTCAGCGGAGAACCTCGCTGCGAGACACAGGGGTCATCACCTGCTGCCTAAGCAGCAGCAGAAGGCGCGCGGTATCCGTGGCTCTTCTGTGATAACGCGGGCGGGCCTCCTGCAGCAGCAACTGCGCAGAGTGCCTCCCTCCTCATGGACACTCTACACAGAAGTGAAGCTGCAATCACGGGCAGCCGAAGCTTGGAACGGCATTGCAGCCTCCAGAGAGAATAATAGTCATTACTCAAAAAAGTTGCTGTGTAGCATCGGACAGCTTGCCGGCATCCGAATGCTTTGGCAGGGGAGCTCCTAACCACTGGTGTCTGTCTTACTGGTGTCACGACAACTGCGCTTTAGCCGCCGTTTATTGCGTGCGCTTCCTGTGTCTACCATTTTTTGTAAACTTACGCACGTATCCTAAGCGGGGACAGATGCTCTACTGCATCCAACTGTATGTGTATTTCTGACCCAGATGTCTAGCTTAACGTGCCTCTACGTGTGCGCGTTGCAGTAGGTTTACTCGCAGACTTGCAGCACCAAAGCGACGTGCAGTCATAGAGCTGCAACCGTGTTCGGGAACCTCAGGGCGCAACATGTGGCTGCCGCATAGCGGCGGACAACTTGCGACATGTGGAGGCAGCAGTCCCGCAGAGTAACAACGGGGGCGCAGTAGCGACGGATCGCAGTGCAGCAGTGACGTTGTAGAAGACGAGTGAGACCAGCCCACGTCGAGGAGCATAGACCCGAGCTCGTCGGGAGGGGCGTCCCTTCATCGGAGTCGCAGACCTCTGAGATGCTTGCCCGCGCGCGCAGCTGGACAGTACGGTGTCCGCAGCACGGCAGCAGCAGTATCTGTGAGGGTCTTCTACAGCAAGAACAGCCACAGCTACAAAAAGGCAGAAAAAGAGGCCAAAGGTGCCTGACTCCTGCAGAGCACGCCAGCAGAGGCAGCAGACGCGGAAGGAAAGCAGGACCACAGCTGCGGAACCCTATGCAAAGTCTCTGTGCAGAGGGCAGCAGCGATGGATAGCCAGAGGGGTGGTGACAGCTAAACTAAAATATACACCAGCAGCAGCAGCACCGCAGCAGCCCATGTGAGTTGCTCCCAGCAGCAGCAGAAGTAGGGCTTTAGCAAGAGAGAAAAGCAGCGCAGGATGAAGCAATGACAGCAGAGCTTTGCAGAGGACCTGCGTACCTGCAACAGGCGCGCAGCGCAGGTACGTATCCGGCAGGTAGCAGACATGCACAACCGTAGATCTACTACATTCGACACGCTCTTTCCTTGCGTATACAAGCGTGTAGACCGATCCCCCTGCGTCTACTATATGAAAGGGCGCGTGTGTAGTAACACAGGGCAGCCGCAGAGGTCCCCCGCGTCACCGTATTTAGGTGAGGAGACCGACGCCGCCGTCGCAGGAGAGGAGATCGCAGCGCAGCTGCTGCAGCAGCTCTTTTATGAGGCACAGGCGTCGTGCGTCTGCTGCAGCAGCACCACCTCTTTCCTTGCTGCTGTTGCTGTTGCGAGTGGAAGTCCTCCCTGCGGGGGGCCTGCGCTGGTACTGTTTTGCCGCTGCGGCTGCTGCTGCTGCCTCGTGCAGGAGTGCTGCTGCAGCGTTTGCTGCTGCTTATTCGTTTCGCTGCTTGACCTGGTACTCGTGGCAAAATTGATGCCTCTGCGGCGCTAGCAGAGGACTCTTACCTCCAAACGATGAACTCTGCTTGAACTCCCTTCCCAGATCTGCGAGGACTGCAGGCACGACCCCGTTGTCAAGGTTCACCGAGAACTGGGTCGCCAGCAGCAGCAAGTATATTCTTTTGATAACTCTTAAATCCTTGCCCACTTGTACTTTCTTTTGGGCCCTTTTAGCTGCTGCGGTTGTGCCCTGCTGCACCTCCTCCTCATCCTGCTCCTGCTGTACCACACTTTCCGCTTCTGTCGTCTGCTGCTGTCGCCGCTGCCCTCGCTGCTGCTCTCGCCGCTGCTCTCGCTGCCTCTTGCACCTCGCCTTTCCCGTCGCCTTCTCCTGCTGCTGGTCCGCTTCTTCTGTCTCTGCTTCTTGTACCTGCTGGTGTCGCTCCCAGGACATTTGTGCTGCGTCGTCTTGGCTTTCGCTTTGCTCCAAAAAAAGATTTGCTGCCTGTTCCTCCCGCTGCTGCCGCAGCCAAGATGGTCCTCCTGCCTCCGGTGTAGCTGCTGACGTTTTTGCTTCTGGGACTGGCATTGGCGCTCCTGCGGTCCCAGGAAGAACGGCTGGTGCTACCGGGGTTGTTCCCGGTGTGCTTGGTATCAAGGCAGCTGCTCCTGCTACCGCCGTTGCTGCTTTTGGTGCAGGGAGAGGAGCAACTATTTTTCTAGGACGAAAAGCTACGGATGCAAACCTACCTGAGACGGCTGTTGGACTGCAAGAACTACCTTGTGCTGCTACGCTCCGCAGAATCCTTTCCCCAGATGCTGTTGTGATGCATCTCCTCTCCTCTTCTGGCGCTGCTGTGCTGCCTGTTGCTACTTTTTCTGCTGCAGCACTTCTCTTCTTCTCGACCGCTGCTGCTGCTGCGGCCGCCGGACACGCGTTGGTGCCGCTGCTGCGGCTGTACTCACACGCGCTGCTGCTTCTGCTGCAGCTACAGTAGACACAGCCGGTCCTACAGAGACAGGTGCTGGTCCTGCCAGTGATACGCCTGCTGCTGCAACCTGGCAAACGGTTCTGCTCCGACAGATGCAATAGTGCTGCTGCTGCTTCTCTTCTGGCTGCTGCTGCTTATCCTTCAGCTGCTACCGTTTCTCCTTCTGTTGCTTCTGCTTCTCTTCCTGCTGCTGCTGGTATTCCTTCGGCTCTTGCTGCTTCTCCTTAGGTTGCTGCCGCTGCTTCTCCTTCAGGTGCTGCTGATTTTCCTCCGGCTGGTGCTCCTACTCCTTCGGCTGTTGCTGCTCCTCCTCCGGCTGCTGCTGCTTCTCCTTCGGTTGCTGCTGCTTCTCCTTCGGCTGCTGCTGCTTCTCTTTCAGCTGCGGCTGGTGCTGACGCCTTCGCTGCTGCGGCCTCTGCGTCTGCCGGTTCAACCGGAGAACGTCTACACCTGCGGTTTCTCCTACACGGGTCTTCTTTCCCCCGTTGCTGCTTCAGGTTCACATGCGCTTGCAACTTTTTCTGATACTTTTGTCTTTCTGTCTGCAATTCTGCCGCTGGCGCAGGTGCTTTAAACTCCGCATCCCCTCCTACTTCTGCTGCAGCCGCGTGTACTCCTGCGGGTGGTGCCGGCTCGACTTCTGTACCTGCTGACGTGCCCTTTGCCGGTGCGGCTCTGCTGCCGCTGTTAACGATTCCTCTGCAGCGGTTCCTGCTGCCGCATCCGCTGATATGAGCGTCCTGTTGCTGCTGCTGTTGTGCGTAGCCTTTCCTTTGCTGTTGCGTCTGTTGGCGCCGGTCCTCCTGCGATTGTTGCAGGATTTTCCTCTCCTTTCGCGGCAGCTCCAGACCTTGACGGGGCTGCAGCAGCCACGTCAGTGAACTGCATTTCAACGGGGACCGCAGTATCGAACAGCGGCTGCAGGCGGAGAAAGGGAGGAAAAAGCAGAGAAGCACGTCCGTAGAATTCTGCTGGTTGTTGGCAACGCGTGCAGCCCTCAGTTCCGGCCATACACGCCTTGCAGCAGAACTAGTAGGCAGGGAAGATGAACGCTTGTATGCTTACTATTCTATGTGGTTTTTTCGCAGTACACAACACTATGAGCAGCAGCCGCAGCAGCCGCACAGCCGCAGCGGGTACAGCGGGGATCCAGGACGCAAGGCGCCAGAACGAATGCTGTTGCTTCTCACGCTGTGGTGCCGGCTGCAGCAGACTCTTCTTTCGCGGCTGCAAACGGAGTAGTCGGTAAAGGAGACAGAGACAAGACAGAGAAAAGGCAAGGAAAAGAGGCCTCAGACGCGTGAACAGCTCTGTCCCGAAATTTGACTCTGTTGGAGCTGGACAGCCCGGCAGCAGCCGCAATAGCAAGACAAGAACGGGTAGGATACGAATACACGCTGTGTGGAGAGCCCAGCGATAGACCGGACAGGGCTCCAAGAGAGTCGCCTCCTGCTCTTTGCATGCGGCCGCTGCAACAGACGGGAACCCGTCCACCTGAAGCCCTGACGCAGCAGCAGGACTATTGCCTCAAAAGAAAAGGAGGAGCACAGGACGCGCAGCAAGGCAGAATGACTCAACGTTGTAGCGGCTGTGCCTAGAAAAACATGTTCCTGTGCGCGCAGCAGCAGCAAGTATAAAGGGAGGCTGCGTTTTAGTAACCAGCCAGCTTCACGGGCAGCAGGCGGTGTCTCTCTCTCGCAGCTGCTGCGGGCAGCAACTGCTGAGCGAGAAAGCGACGCAAGCGCTGCTGCTGCTGCTGAGAAGAAGGAAAGTCTACCCAGAAAATCTCCCTCTCTCTGTCTATCACAGTCTCGTGAACAGCAGCTGCGAACGTTATCCCTCGCCCCGGTGGTGCTGGTGCTGGCGCTGCTGCTGTTGCTCGCCAGACTGCTGCTGCTATGGATGCTGGCGCCGCTGCTGCGCTGGCGCTACCGCTGCAGCTGTGGAAGCCGCTACTGCTGAAACTGCTGCTTCTCCTGTTGCCGGTGTAATCTGCTGTTGCTGCACTCCAGCTGTTGTTGCCTTGTTGCTGCAGTTGGGATTTCCAGAACAGGAGGACGGGAAGAAGAACGAGGCCAAGAGGAAAAAGCAGAAGATGGTTTAGAACGTGAGAGGACAGAAGAAAAGACGTGGGAAGAGGAAACACGAGGAAGCAGGAAAAGGGAAGACAGATATCGGGAAGAAGGACACGCCTCTACACAAACTTGTTAAAGCCCGTTGATTTCTCCGCGCGAGCTGCTGCCACAGCTGTGCGCGAGACCTGCTCTTCGTTCTTTGCAGCTGTCCCTGCCTCTGCTTGCTGTGGCCCTGCTGCTGCTGCCGGGTCTGTTTGTGTGTCTGCTGCCGCTGCTGACGTCGTATTTGTCGTGAAGTTGCTGCTGCCTGTGCTGCTGGAGATGCTGCTCCTGCTGGTGCCTTTGCCGGTGTTCAGGGCTGCTCCTTTCAATTCTTCTGCATTGGCGTTGGCAACAGTGCTGCAGCTGCCTCTGCTACCCAACATCAGCTGCGCGCCTGCAGCCCGCCTTTTTTGCACACTAAGACTTGTAGGGTATCTGCTTTTTGCTGTTGCCTCTGCCGTACGCGGCGGTGCCGCTGCTGCGCGCGGTGGCGCTGTTCACGCGTCACGCAGCGGCTGCTCGTTGAAAATCAGGTCCGAGGTCACGCAGAGTCTGCTGCTACCACTGCTGCCGCAGCTGTCGCTTCTTGGCGTGAGGCGCCTCAGAGTCAAAGCGGAAGATAAGCGGGGGGGGCAGAAATCGACCGTGGAGCGACTCTAGACAAAAAAGCAGCAACAGCCTCAAACTTTCAAATCTGCGGCTACTGCTGCACCATAGCTGCGGCCGTCCCTCATACCAATGAAGAATAGGCTGACGCATGGCTGCAGTAACGTCGCCAGCAGCCTGTGCATGCCTCGGTCGCCCCAGCCGCTCTAGCGCATTTGTCGCTGCTGGTGCTGGGACTGGGCCTCTATTGCAGCACCACAGAAGCGAAGGTATGTAGCCGCAGCAGCAAACGCACGCAGCACCACATCTTTCGAGAAATTGTTCACGCCTTGCGTCAGCTGAGCTTCTGCTGCTGAGTCGCTGCTGCTGAGCTTCTGCTGCTGAGTCGCTGCTGCTGAGCTTCTGCTGCTGAGTCGCTGCTGCTGACCTCCTGCTGCTGACCTTCTGTTGGTGAGCTTCTGTTGGTGAGCTTCTGGTGGTGAGCTCCTGCTGCTGAGCTCCTGCTGCTGCTGCTGCTGAGCTGCCGGTGCCGAGCTGCCGGTGCGGCTGAGGTGCTGCAGTTGAGCTGCTGCTGGTGAGCTGCTGCTGCCGACCTGTTGCTGCCGCAACGCTGTTCTACACTCCTGCTGCGTCCGAGAGCCACCGAGGCTTTTCGCAGAATCGGCAGCAGGAGGCAGCCCTCCACAGGCGGTTCCGCTGCTGCAGCAGTGCGGACCGCAGGAGAAGAGCATCAGCAGCTGCAGCAGCACATCTGGCTGCAGCACGAGAAATAGCAAGACCGCGATGTCCAGCGACAACAGCAACCCCACAGCACGTGAAACAGCAGCAGCGTTACCACCTGATGTAGAGAGACAGCAGCAAAGCAGGAACGGCAGAAGAAGTAGTACCGGAGTCAAAATGGCAGTTGCCTGCGCAGGCGTCTCTTTTGTTGCTACTCTAGTGCTGTCATGCGGCTGCTGCTGCTCCGTTCGCATGCCCAGCAGCAGGGACTGTTTCGCACGAGTTGAGAACTTTACTCACGTCCTGTGGACGTTGCCGCTGCTGCGGGGGGCGCTGCTGTTCCTGCTGCTGCTGCGCCGTTCCTCTTTGGCGGTGGCTCTGCTACTGCTGTGCGACTTCTTCGCTTGTGGTGCCTGCTGCTGCTCTGCTGCAGGTCTGCTGCTGTTGCTGCTGCTGTTGACTTTTGCTGCTGGTGATGCTGCCACATACATTCACCAAGGAGCCCCAGTGCGTCGTCTTGCTGCTAGTGAAGAGCCACTGCGCTGCTGCTGCTGTCTTCTGGGTTGGACGGGGCAGACAGGAGAAATGCAGCGTCCCACATCGCGCAACGACGCAGTCACATACTTTCGCGCCTGTTAACAGCTTGTAAAGCACTTAGATGTGACGTAGCATAGAGCAAGTGTTGTAGCGCTTCCTCGTACGGGGAGGTGCTGCAGATACGGCCGCGGCTGCTGAACAACGTATGCTGGTGCTGACTTGCTCTTACTTGCCGGTCGAGATGCTGGTGCTCTCCCGGCGACGGCTGACGTTGTCGAATGGGCTCTACTTCTCTTGCTGATTCTGCGGATGTACTGATTTGCGGTGGGGTTGCTGCTGCTCCTGCAGCTGCTGGTGCAGTTGATGCTGCTTATACTGCTATTTTTGCAGTCCCCGGTGATGGTGATCGTGCTGCCGCTGTGGAGGCCGCAGCTGCTGCTGTTGTTTATCCCTGGTGGCTGCGAAGGGTACTGCATCTCCTGCTGCCTATGTTCCTGCTGCCGTCGCTCCTGTTGCTGTTGCTGGACTCGCTTGTAGTTGTTGCTATCGCTGCTGCTGCTATGTGTGTGTGACTCGACCGGCACACCGGTCTCCCTGAAGGACCCGCTGCGGTCCTCTGTGCGAGCGGGACCCCGGCTGAGTCGTTCTTCTTGAGGAGAAAAGGGACTTACATACAAGAAAAAGCAGGTCCTCTCTAAAACAATCAAGTGTGCGTCTGTGGTAAAGAAGCTTAGATCCGTCGTTCGCCCTTTCGAGGACTTTCAACCACATATATATATATATATATACATACATACATATACATACACATACTTGTATAGGTACGTATTTCATATATGAATATGCACACAATATTTCGCCAAAGATAAACGAGGGTCTGTGTTTTTATTCAGACAGAAATTAACGTACATGCTTATGTGTGTCTAGATATACGTAGGTGCATATGTACGTGGAAGTATGTGTGCCTCAAGTACACTGTGTGTATTCATCTGTACGCCAAGCCCCTTCGTTCGTACCCACTGGGACGCCTACATTCTCAGATCTATTTGAAAGATGCTCATGGCCGTGTAGACTTCTATTGCATGACCACGTCTGTGATTCTTTTCGTGTGTGTGTCCGTGTGTGTTTGTAAGTAATTGTGAAGGGGCCGCAGCAGCAGCAGCGCCGCTGGCGTCGAAGCAGTGATGCGCTGCTGCTGCAGGCTGCCGCAGAAGCTTGCTGGAGTGCGTCATCAGCAGGAGCAGCAGCAAGAAGACAAGAAGAAGACGAACAGCAGCAGGGCGCGGCTGGGGTCAACCGAAGAGCACGAAGAGCAAGGCAGCCCCAGTGTCGGTGGCAGCAGCAGAAAGACCCAAACTCGCAGCAGTACCCGAGCGCTCTGTCTAGCAACAGCAGCGTGCAGCCGCAGCAGCAGCAACAGCAGCAGCACCCTTTGGCTCGAGGAAGAAGGAGCGCCACGAGCCGCAGGAGCTTGCAGCTGTACCAGCAGCTGGAGCAATCACCAGCCGGAGGGTGGTTCGCAGACACACATACACACACACACACACGCACATATGCATATGCAGGTTTTGTGCAAGAGTGGAGGCAACAGGCGTGTATGTACTCCACAGCAGCGACAAAGAGCAGGATTTAGCGGCAGCGGTATCAACGAGATTGCGGCAACAGATACTGAGAGCAGCGGTACCAGAGAATACCGGCAGTAGAGTAGGGGAGGCAAAGATGCCGAAATGCAGACCAGGGAATGTATCAACAGTAACAGCGCTCCCCCGAGCTGCTGCAGCGACAGCGGGTCTACACAACAGCTAGCTTGGAAGAGAAGAGGAAGCAAGCGGAAACGTGAAAAAATTGCCCAAGGGGAGGAATGGCGGACTCGGTCTGTTCTGTTTAAAGAGCGAAGCTGTGCGTAGCGAAAGGGAGCCGCCACTACGGAACTCTACACGGCCGACGGACCTTTACGATTGACAAGAGGCGGGAAACGAACAAACACACGAAGTAGACCTATAAGAAGCATAAAGTAGAAATATACGTTTCGAGTCAAGAGTCGCACGCAAATAATGGAGGGAAAGTCTCCTTTTCTTGTACACACGGCTGCACGTTTGCTGGCAGTTCTTGTGACCCTGCTGCTGTTGCTCCTATCACATTTTTTCGACCTCTTACCCCCAACAGTACCGCTTCTGCGTTGTTCGGCTCTGCATCCTTATAGTTCTTGTGCAGGTCGTACACTGACACGCCGTAGGAGACGGGCCATCCACAGCAGCAGCACAACCCCAGAAACAGTAGGAACCATAGTAATAGCAACAGCAGCAGCAGGTCAGCTGCAGCACGGGAGTCCTTGCAGCAGCTGGAAGCAGCAGAACAATGGAGAAGCCGGAATATGTATGCGATGTGTGTGTTTGGTGTTAGATTTGCATAAGGGTACTGTCTTTCGCGCCGGCGGTGGACTTGCAGCACTCTAGCAGGATTAGCAGCCGCAGCGGTCACACTAACACCAGCAGGAACACTGCGGGAGGCGATTGTAGATGACGCAGCTTTAATAGCAGCAGCAAGAATGGAGCCAACTCTCAGTCTTTCTCGCCCCTCTGCTCCACATCTGCATAGAGGACACTTGCAGAAAAGCTAGCAGCAGTAGCAAGTAGCAACAACACACAGGGCTTCTCGATAGTGGCGTCCTGCACCGGGAACACCCAGCACCGTCAAGCAGGTCTTCTTGTGTTCGATGTCTCTTCTCGTTTCCTGCAGGAGATTTTTGCTGTGGCTTGTCTCTCTGCTGTTTTCTCGACTTGGATCCCGCCACAACGTCAGCACCAGCAGCAACCGTAACAGCGCCACCAGCAGCTGCAATAGGAACAGGAGGGAAGGAATTTGAACAGCAGAGCCGCGGCAGCGACAACGATAGCACCACAGCCGAAAGGTAGTCTGTTTTAAGTTCCTGGTTCATAGAGCAGGTAATATTTTTTATTTTCTCGTTGAGTTTTCAAATAGTGCACAAGCAGAAGCAGCAACTGCGTAGGTCTCACACGTAGAGCCATGTGCATACACGCACGTATGGCAATACCTCTATACGCGTATACACGAGCACCAACACATCTGCGTTGGTGCAGGTGTTTGTATCTTTGTTGGCATTCGTATCTGCACACGTATGTGTGAAGCGTGCTATGCAGCATTTTACAGCCGCAACTTACGAGCAAATCGAAACCGCAAATCATGACGGTTTTACCGTCGTAGAGATTTGTCTAAATTTTCCTCATCCGTGTGCATATCTATAAGCATATACATTTGAGGCGATGTATTCACTCGTGAACGCTTAGATGCATAGGTACGAAATTGTACGTACACGCCGCTGCGACTCTGCGTACACTGCGTTCGTTACTACAGCTATTACGCCATACAGAGACATATATTCTTAGGCATGATACTCAGGGTAACACACAGATCATCTGCCTTCGGTACAGTTTTACTCCCCAGTAGACTCTTTGCAAAGATTTCAACTACATGAGTAGCAACTGCAGCACCGCTGGCGACAGCGGCAGCAACAACAACAAATCCACACACCGTGCCCAGGTGCAGAGAGAAATTCTGTAGAGTAGCCATTGTAGTGGGTGCACATATTGTGGCACGCCCCATAAGCGGCGTGTGGCGCTGTCCGTTTCACTTGCCATTCGTTTGTTAACGAAACAAGCTTCATAAATCCTATATGCGTACGCATGTATACGTAGCATATATTTGTGTTGTAGAGACGCGCACTTACATGTAAAAATATAGCTATCTATCCTAGAAATTCTTCAGCGGCGCAGTGCACGTCTTTTACACAACTTTAGTTGTTAGGAGATACTGACTTACCACCCATGCATACATGTACACCTGTAGATGTATGTGTATATAACAGGAGTACCCTGCCGAGCATTGATGTAGCGAGCGGCTTTGAGCAGGTTACACAACATTACCGGCGGCTGCAGTGCAAGAATGTCCGTTGCATCACCCGTATATGTAAGTAGGAGTCTACTTAGTGAAAGATAAGAAGGGCTGACTTGTACATCTACAGGCGTAGATGCGTAGGTTTCTCCATGTATACGCCTGTGTTCGCCCACACGCAGGGCACGGCTTTGCTTGTTGCGTGACCCTGCTGCCGGTTGCGAAATGTAGACACACGCTTTTATAAGGTAATTCTAGGGCAACCGTAAGTAAATGTCTACATATGAAGGGACACCAATGCAGATGCTTGGTGCTGCGAAAGGCACCGGCAAAGGCACTCCCAAGCCTGTACCTACTTGAGACTTTTCGTTTTGCGACAGCAGCGTGCGGTAGTTACAGGACTTCTATGGTGGTGCTTCTGCACGAGTGCGTTGGCTGTCCCTCGTCTTGTTTGTACAGAAATGTAGTTTAAGTCTGGGACTACACGGGTTGAATTCAAACTGCTGCTGACTTAGGGAAGTGTACCGAAGCAACCCCCCACAACAACTACGTAGGAGTAGGACCTCGTGGTAGACATCCCATGGCTCAACATGATGTTTGCAGGAAAAGAGAGCAGTGCAACCTGCGACAGCAGGCGCAAAGGAGATACCTCTGCGACATCTTAATAGGCACATGACCGCTCTGCAGCCGGCCACACGGAGCCTGTCAAACACGAATCAACGACAGCTGCACTATCAAACGCAGCGGCAACAAAAGTGGCACTACCGAAAATAACGGCGGCAGCAGTAGAAGCAACGTAAATAGGAGCAGCGGCAGTTACAACAATGGCAAGTGTTGTCATAGCAGCAACACCAGTATAGTAGCACCAAGAGCAGCGGCAGAGAGAGCACCAGCTAAATGAGAACGCCAGCAACAGCAACAACAAACGCAGCAGCGCCAGAATTAGTGTGCGCTTCTTTGCATCTGTCTGGGGCGTATTTTGGTACGCTTGCGTCACAGCAGGGAAAAGGAGTTTTCTCCACGCTGGATGACTTCCAAGTCACCTGCTCCTGCAGCAGCAGCTCTGCTTTCCAAGTGCTGCTGCAGGGTTGCTGCTCGCAGGCGTTGTTGGATATGTACTGCTGCGGAGGTGCTGCCATTGCACACGCGCCCGTCACAGAGGTGCTGTTGCCTCTGCTGACGATGTCGTTTCCCTGCTACCGTAAACGAGAAGCTGTGTGTAGGTACTGAAAGAGTGTTGCTGGACTGCTTAAGCTGGGTGATCCTGCTAGCTGCGCTGCTAGTGCTGCTTGTGAGCCCGCTATCTTACAGTCGCTTCTGTTGCACAAGTGTTGGTGCACTTGCGTGTGCTGCAGATGTGGTACTCCATGCTGCCCTTGCATTGCTCCCACAAATTGTAGATGTAACGCAGACGCAGTCCAGAGGAGCTGCTCAAGAGGAGCAGTTTATACGTTCAGAGGGACTGCACTGGAAGCGCCATCACAGCTTTGGTGCCGTGTGCAGCTGGAGCTTATCAAGCACAGCAGCTACCGCCGGCGCCGCTTTGAAAGATTTATGCGTATAGAGTGAGTAAACGTACATGAGCTTATGTGTTTACGTCTCTGGATGTGGCGAGACGGACGAACAGAGATCGACATCAATACCTGTATAGGCACAATTGTTATAATGCGTGCTGCAAAAGATGTATAAGGACACGGGTAGTGAGGGAGTGCTACACACTAACTACGTATACGAGCTGGCCTCCGGCCTCGGGAACTTCTTTGCCATAGTTGCTTGAAGAGGTTATCCATAGAGGAATTCACAGTGTAGCATTCGCTCGAGAAGCTTCCCCGCTGGAGGAAGTGGCATATGGATTGAGATGCTCCGTTCGTCCGGTATGGGAACAAAATGAGTTGTTTAATCTTTTACATGAAATTGTGCGTTGGGATGTTCTGTGAAACACGACACTGAAGCAAGTAGTCTACGCTTTGTGCGCGCAAGACTCTGAAACTCCTTATTTTTGTCTCCCCGTGCAAACCTTCTGCTAGCCTTTCAATCGGTAAAGGAGTACATGGTGAGTGGACGCTGCAGCTTGCCCAAACGCCCGCGTCTTGCATTAATTAATATGTAAAGAGTGCTTCGCCGTCGAGGGGGTAATATCGTGTTCGAACGTTGGACAGAACGTAAAAAAAGTAATGGACGCTTCACACATCCGTTGTGGACGGTGTGCAGTATGTCCACGGGTGTGTCCGAGAAATAGTTGAGGAAATATGCGTACATATATACACACACATATACGTGTGGACACACTTATAAACGTACGCGTGAAAACGGATATACACACACAGAGTGAGAGGGTGAGAGAGAGATGAAGGTTTGGGTCCCTATATCGATCGTGTAACGAACTGTGTGCCCTTTCCCTTTGTCACTTAGTACATTTTAACAGGTACTTCCACTACTGTACACGTAACTGAGGCATTTTTAGACACAGATATGATGTGCATTACACTCACAAAAGAGAAACTTCTCATGCTGCATGTAAGAATCACTGACGATACTGTATAAATATGTGTGCGCCTATGTACACATACATGTGGGTATGTATAAGTTGACGTGTGAAATGTCAGGTTGAAGAACCTAGACACGATAAAAATCTTCAAGTCACACAGAGTGAGACGACTTCAATAGTTGCTAGTCTGCGTCGAATCTCCCCCAAGCTCAACCATGCGTGTGAACATCTTCGGGGTCTGTTTCTCCGTACGGTGATTTTCAAGCAGCAGAATTCTCTGCTGTTTCGCTTGCTGGTGCTGCTTCTGCCGTGAGGCCTGTTCCGCCCCACAGTCTTGCAAACTCACCATCTTCACCGCCGTGCAAAAACACGCTTTCTGCTCCTGGTTCTGCATCTGCTGCTAACTCTGGTGGTGCTGCTGCTGCTGATCCTTCTGCTGCTTGTTTTGTCATTAAGGTTTCTGCTTCCGGTGGAGCAGCTTGTGCTGCTGGCGCCTCGGCACCTGCGTCTTCTGCTGCAGGTCCTACAGCTGCTGGTTTTTGTTCGTCTTCGGAGTGAGCTGCTAATTTGCCGGCAGTGTCAGCCACGGCTGCCATTGCTGAATCAGCTGGCTGTGACCTTCCTGCTGCGGCTGCTGGCGGTGCTGCTGCTCGCTGCTGATAGGGCTGCAGAAAGGGTGGGATTCTGCATCGATCCGTTGTCGCACTGGGAGCATCTACTGCGACCGATCGCCTTCGGTTGTCCGCGTAGCTCCTCACTACTGGGTGAATGGCAGCGGTAGCAGCAGCAGCTTCTGTTTCTGATTCTCTTCTTCTGCTTCGGAGAAGCAGCAGTTCACGAGAGAAGGACTGCCCCTGCTCGTCGTAATTTTCATGTTGCAGAGGCTGCCGCAAGACTCCCCCGCTGCTGGTTTTCCCTTGCCTGCTGCAGCTCCTCTGCTGCACTGGGGGAATAGCAAAGAGAGCCGCAGCACCAAAAGCAAGGCCGTCAGCAGAGAAGACCTTGTCCTCCGTTTGATGTAGGGCGAGCAGACTTGCCTGCCTCCTGTCGCTGCTACAATTACTGCCCTGTGCGTCGTCTCTTCCTCGTACTCCGTTATTATCATATCCACCACTACGAAGGGTACGGCTGCTGCTGCGCGTCTTTCTCACGGTGCTGCTGTTCTCTCTTTGTCTCCCTGCAAAAAAACACGAGACCACCACATGAACATCTTGGTCGCGACGTCACTAGACAACATCAAGGCGCAGCAGAAGCAGCACCAGCACCAACACTGCAGCAGCGCTTTAGCCGCAGCCGCACCGCCACAACAGCAACATCAGTACCAGAGGGTGGTAGAGCGGCAGGGCACCGTCAGCACTATAACGGCCACATAAAAGCAGCAGTGTTCGCAGCAACGGCGGATGACTGTCCACCGTCGCTTGTTGGGGAGCAACTGCTGCAGCACATGTTGGATCCATCGCAACTACGTAACACAAAGCCTAAACTCCAGCAACGCGTCAAAACGTCTAGCCTCCTAGGCACCACCTTGCATTATAAAACGTATCTCTTTACTGTTGTTAGTAAATATAGCGGCGTGGTGGTGTTGCTGCTGCTCAACCGCCGATGCCGCTTCTCGTTTTGAAGTTTCACATGTATGCAATAGCAGTTACCGTACCAGCCGCAGCACCTGTACAGTGGGGGACGGCCGCGGAAGTCGAAGCATCAGCTTTATGCACTCCACGTTGGTTTGTGCACCTACTCCATTGTTCCTTACCAGTAGCGACTCCTTCGCTGACTTCCCCACGCTCGTGTGGCTCTCCGCTGGCCGCCGCCGATGGACGGCAAGTCCTCTTGCTGCTGCATCTATTACTATGGAAGTACTGCTTAAAACCGCTTTGATGATTGTACTGCATCCAGGTGTTGTTGGGCTGTTGCTGCTCCTTCGCTATCGTGCTGTGCTGTTGCTGCTGGTACTCCTCCTCCTCCTCTCTTTCTGCTGCTGGATACCAGTGCCACATACTTTTTCCCCTGCTGTCACTGTCACTCGTACTTCGGAACCTCCTGCTTCTGCTTCTTCTGCTGATGATGTCCCTCCTACCGCTGACGGGGCTGCACCTGCTGCGCCTACTGACAGCCCCTTCTTTCGCCCTGTGCAGCGTAGCACGCACGGTATGCATGGCTATGGAAAGTCCAGCAGCAGCGGCAGAGGCACCGGCCGCTGAAGCAGCTTTCGCAGCATTCAGCAGTCGGGTGCGCTTGCTGCTTTTCATTCTCCTGCTGCTGTACCTACGCCACGTATTCCTCTCTTGCATTAAAGCTACCGGAGAAAAGCTCGCGTCTGTGCTGTGCTCCTGTCTCATGCGCGCCGACAACTTCAACGCCTGTCTTGGGTCTTCGCACTGAAGGTCGCCAACTGCAAAATCTTGTTCGGAGGTCTCTCGCTCCTGCTGCTGGAACAGCTCCTGTTGGCGCTGCTTCCAGTGGTGCTTCTGTTCGTCTCTCTGTTGGTGGTGCTGGCACTGCAGCTGCTTCTTCTTTCTCTGAAGCTGCTTCACGTGCTGCTGGTCTTGCGTAGATCGGTCGAGCTGCGCAGGGTGCGGCAGTTGAAGATGCAGACGCTCGCGACTTCTGCCTCGGGTGGCTGCCTGTGCGCCGTCGCCGTGAGCTCGTGTTCGTCTCTGTTTGTGATCAGGTACCTCGTCGTGTGAAAGGCCGCTGCCTTGTCCTGCACCTCCTGCTAGTGGTACCGCAACAGAAAAGGCGTCTTTTTCATTCAAGCTCAGGCGTCGGCCTCTATCACTGCCAGTGCGAGGCAGACAAGAGGAAACTTCGATTTGGTGCTGCTGATGCCAGTGCTGCGGCTGCTGCTGATACCCCTGCTGCTGCTGATGTTGCAGCTGCTGCAGCAAATGATGCTGGAACGCAGCAGTCTGCGTGTGCTGCAGGTGTTGCTGCTGCTGGTCGGCCATTTGCTGGTATTTTCGTATTTCATCTGCTTTAGGACGGATGTAATACGCTGCGCTGCTGCTTCTGCGTATCCTAGGCCCCTCTCCGCCGTCCCTGCCTCCGAACTTGCTGCAACCGTTGCATATGTCAGTGTTGTTGTAGAGGCGGCTGCTGATGTTGTGTTTGTCGCCACTACTGTTGCTTCTACGCTGAAGACTTCTATTGCCCTCACTACTGCTCCGAACATCTGTTCTGATCCCACCGCAGCTGCGACTGTTGCTCGCTTGCAGTGTTGTCGAGTGCCTCCGCGTTGTAGGGAGTGCTGCTGCTGTGGCAAAAACGGAAGCGCCCGGGCGGCAGTGGAGCTGCTGTGCTTCTCCCCTGCCTGTATTCCGGTCACAGGCAGCTGGAGGAACCTCAAAGCTCGTTTTGCGCTGATGCTGTTCTGCACAAGAAAGTGCTACCTGTCTCTGTGGCTGCTGACGCTGCTGCACGTGTAAATGCTCTCGACCTCGCCCTACGAGAGGCAGGCTGCTCTCTCCTTCTCGCCGCAGCGGTCTCGGATTTGCCTCCTCCTGCTGTAAGTGTGTCTGCGTGTGCTGCACCTGTTGCCATTCCTGCAGCTGCTGTTGCCAGCCGTAGAAAGCTTGCTTCTGTTGCAACAGCGGCCGCCCTGTGCCCTGCTGCTCCTGACCCGGATCACCCTGCTCACCAAAGGCGTCTTGGTAAGACTGGCCCTGGTCCGCAGAAAAGCCAGCAGCAGCACCAGCCGCTGCTGCCTCACCAGCAGAGAGAAAGGCTGCATCAGGTGCCTCTACAGCGCCGTAACGTAGATTTTCAGTTGCCGCAGGAAGGCGGACGGAGCTGTGGCGTCTCTGCCAATCTTTTGCATGAACCCAGCTTTGCTCCTGCTGCTGCTCGAGCTGTTGCAGATGCTGCTTCTGCATCTCGCTCTGCTGGTGCAACCGCTGTAGGCGCTGGCGAACCTCTGCTTCTTTCTCTGCTAATGACGCGCTTCCTGCCCAGCACCGGCTGCTGCTATGCTTCTTTTCTCCTTGGCTGCTGTCCTTGTTATCCAGCACGTGGCCACAGTTGTTGCTGCTGCCGCCGATGTTGCCTGCGGGTTCCTCCCCTTCACTGCTGCAGCCGCGATTTAATTGCTCCTGCAGTTCCAAAGCAAACATGTAATCTTCGTCTTCCTGCCTTTCCTGCTGCTGGCGCACTGCCTCCTCCTCTTCCTGCTGCTGCCGCAGCTCACCTTGCTGCTGATTTTGCTTGCAGACGTGTTCCAATTCGGCTGGCTGATGCGGTGTCCAGCTGCGATGCTTCACCTGCTCCTGCTGCCTTCTGTCGCCTGTTCGTCTGGGCTCAAGCCGTCGGTGCTGCTTGGAGCTACACGCGCTGCCAGTCAAGAGTTCTTCCACCGCGCTGCCTCTGCTGCTGGTGTTGCTGCCCGTGTCTGCTCCCTCCCCTGCTGTTGTCCCTATGCATTTCTGCTGCTGCTGCTGCAGCGTCCCTGCTCTCGGGAGTTCTACGTGTGTAGCAGGTGCGGCGCTCGAGAATGGAATGGGTATGCTGCTGCAGCCGCTGATACAGTAGCTGCTGTTTCCGTCGCTGCTGCTGTTGCCGAAATTATTCTTCTGGTCTGTCACAGAGTCCGGACCAGCAGGGGCTTTGCTTGCCCGGTCCTTTCGTCTTCCCTCTTCGCCCACGTCCGAAGTAGTCGACATTCGATCTCCCAGCAGCAACTTTCCAAGCATCAGCGACCCCATGAAGCTGTGCTGCTGCTGTCCGCTTGGCTGCTGCTTCTCTTGAAAGCGCTTCAGCTGTTGCTGCTGTCTCGCTATTATTTCTCCCGGCGGACAACCAAACACGGTGGGCTCAGTCTCGGGTATTCTCCGTTTTGCAGGAAGGTCAGATACGCTGCTTCCCTGTCTTTTCTGCCCGTCCGGGTTCTCACCTGCGGTTGAGTGTTCTGCGGTTACTCGGAAAGGCGTTGTTGTGCCGTCCGACAGAGGGACAGGAGTGGAAAAGATACGGCTCAGCCAGCTGCGAATGAAACTTTCTCCTGCTGGTGCAGGTCCTTTCTGTTGTTGCTGCGACACCGGCTCCACACCTTCTCTTTCTTCTGCAGCTGCTGCTGTCGTTCTGCGCTGCTGTCGCTGTGCTGGCGGGTGCTCTGCGATAGCCCGACCGATGGTGCCCCCTGCGCGCTCTCGTGCCTCTGCCTGTGGTGCTGACTCTGCTTCTGCGAGAGCTATTGCCGAAGGCCGAGAATTCGTTGCTGTCCATCCAGACCTCTTTGGCAGTATATCGACTCTTCCGCTCCTGCTGCAGAAGCTGCTGCTGTGGCTACACTTGGTGTCGCTGCTGGTGAGAGGCTGAGGCTGCAGCATTGCATCAGGGCTGCGGCTCGCTGCCACCGCTAATGCAGTGGAAGCAGGAGGCGTCGGCGTCGGCAGGAAACGCAAAGATGTTGGCGAAGGAGAAACCAATAGCGAAGAGGAGGAGCTGCTGCGGCCTGCTGCTCCGACTGGGATTCCCATTTCCCCTCTTGCTGCCGCCTGCATTCCTGCTATTACACTTCTTGCCGCTCCTGCGACTGATAATGCATGCGCTTGAAGTACCTGCTCTGTAAGAACGCTGTGTGGACCATCAGCGTGCCCAAAACCTGCAGGGCAACAGCTGGCCGCAGCAGTAGGGTTAGAATCTTTTGCTGGTAAAACACGAGCTGGTTCTCCTGCTGCAGCTTCTTTTCTCTTCTGTTGTACAGTTGCTGCTGCTGCAACGCAGCACGCGTGATTCTCTGCAGAACACGCGGTAGTGGCAGACGGTGCCCTCACCCTCTGTGGCACGCTGGGCCCATCAATAGCAGTGCGCTCCTCCATTCTTCTTGCGGCTGCTCGTGCCTCCCGTCCTGTCGCTGCGTCATCCACTGCAAGCCCTCTTTGTGCTCTTGATTCTTCCCTGCTTGCTGTTGCCGCTGCTGTTCCCGACTCTCCTTCGTGGCTTCGCGGTACTGCTGCTGCTAAGGTGAGTGGGATCTGTCTGCTTCTTGCTGTTGCCGCTGCCAAATAGGTACCAGGCGGCTGCCAAACATTCGTGTGGAGACTGCTGGTGCCGCGGTTATCCAAAAGCAAACATTCCGCTGTTGGTGGGCTGTACGGCGCGACTCCATTCTTTCCTGTGGCTGTGTCATTGTCTTCTAAAGAATCTTGTCGCCCTACAGTTGCAACAGGGTGCGGCGTACTTCCCCGTGATGGGAAAAGACTCTCAATTAAGCAGCTCCAGCTGCTTTTCCATCCGCCTTCCCCGGCCGCGCCTGTTTGCTTCCCCTCATGCGTAAAGGCGGTTCCTTGCCGCTGCTGCTGATGCCCCTGCTCCCGTCGACTCTGCAGTTCCTGTTTGGGACGCTGCAGCTGGACGAGCAACTGCTGCTGTTGACTGGCCAGCAGGTGCTGCTGTTGCAACTGCAGGAGCCCTTGCTGCTGCGTCTCACATTCAACGCGCCGCTGCTGCTGCTGTTGCTTGTGCTGGTCCATGTGCTGCTGCTCCTTTAGATTCTTTGCCGGCCAGTCGGAGTGCTGCTGCTGGTGCTCCCGTCGCCGCGCTACAACAACATGTCGCCGTTCTCGTCTGCAATCCGCCTGCTGATCGGCACAGATGCGAGGCGCTGCATAGGAAGCGCTGTGGCACAGTTGCTGCTGCTCTATTAAAGGAGAGCATCTATACTGCTGTCGCTGTTGTGGTTGGGGAAGCAGAGAAGACGTCACTACCTGCATGCATACATGAGGAATCGCTTTTCCACGTTGCTGGTGTAACGGAGCAGCAACCTGTGGGTACAGTATAACAGCTGTTTTTTCCTGGTCCTGTTCAGCCACGTGCTGCTGTCCGTCGTGGTCTGACAGTTGCGGCACATGTTGGTACCGCAGCTGTTGCTGCTGCTGCGGCTGCAGGCTGAAAGGAGCCGCTGCTGGGCTGTGTACTGATGTCTGAGGGAGCACGGAAAGAACAGTCAAACCTGGTGGTGATCCTTTTGCTTGCTCCACTGCGGCAGCAGCCGCCGCTTCCACTTTCTCGGCTCCTGCAGCGGTAGACGTAGCGGCTTTCTCAATGACGCGCTGGTGTTGGTGAGTGTAAGCAGCAAAAGAAGCAATTGTAGCAGCTGTAGTTTTTCCTGAGACTTTTTCCCCGTTCCTTCTCCGGCGGCCGTTGGGCAGGCGAGTAGCCACAGAAAGTCCTTCAAGGAGGCCGCACGCAAAACCATCAAAGAAACAGATCAACAGTTTGCCACAGGCTAGATATCTCCAAAGCCGAAAGCGTATACAGAGAAACACAGCATCGCTTGCGTGACCCGCCGTAGACCCACACACACAGATGTACCCCAAGAGAGATAGTAGGGCGCGTACACATAAGAACATCTTCTATGTACGTCCACTATGAAAGTGTAGATCACAGTGTACACCCGTACCAATGTATGCCTCTTTGGAACCTTTTACGTATACACATAGAGAACAACGAGTGAAAATTTTCATTCTTTGTTTGGCGTACACGTGAAATGGCGAAGACCTACAGAAGAGAAAGACGCAAGCATCACTGTGCTGGCGAAGATAAACGCATAGGTGGACATATTTAATTATGCGTGTGAACACCGCCTAGACGCAAATATTCGATCAACCCCAGCCAGGTCGATATATCGGCTTGCGTAGGGGACTACGTAGATGTATACTTATCCACCGTGATTGCCACACACATATATATATGTATGTGCAGACACACGTACAGCCGTTCTTTTGTGCGGAGACGACCTTTCTTTGTGTTTCTGCGTACCTGCGCAGGCTACCCAAGCGCATATCCACCGGTGAAACTACGTCGTGTTGCATACACCTCTCCGCTATGTGTCTGCGTAGGTGTACACATGTGTGACTCGGAGCGTGTCTATCTGTGTTGGTTCCTGTACGTAATTACGTAGTCGGCTGTGGATAGGGTGCAAGTATGTGGTTGTCCATCAGCCCCTACACGCCTCTGTGTAGATTATGTTTATGTAACAGACATCGATATCTGCGAATGCGCAAAGGACAGCCTTCGCACGTTTTTGCAGTGCGTACAGTGCCCAGTCAGCTTGAGAGTTACTTGGACGTACAAATATATGCGTGTTGAAATGGATGTGCCCGGGCTTTCTCCACGTCTACGCCTGTGCGTGTCGAGCTCTACAAGAAGTGAACTATTTCTTTATGCATGGGGCGCTGCAAATCTTCAAGAGTTACAGCGACTCCTTCCAGCATCCACACATATCTGTACGCATACTTCTTCAGCTGTGCGTCTCTACACAAGAAATGCGGGTGCATACGTCTGTGTATCCATATAAATATGCAAATGTGTACAGGTACGTCCAGCTAGGTGAATTTACCTACATAGATATGTACGAACGTGTACTAGGACATCCATCTACGTATATATCATATGTTTACCTGCACACATACACAGGAGTTCCCGCACAAGCGTATTTACCTATATATGTATATATATATATGTGTAAATGTGTATCTACAGAGTAGGAGGCATCCGTCTACGACTACGCATGTGTTTAGGTCTACATAGGTTAGTGGGGATAAATTTTAGGAAGTCGGATCGCGGCTACTAGGAGCCTCAACGACGTACTCCTGCTGTTGGGGGGAAAGTTTCCAACGGAGTCCTCTGGCTGAAGCGGGACGCAGCTCTCCCTACTGCTGCTCCTGTTGCGCCTTCTGCTGCTGCAGCCTACGGTGCCGCCGCTTCTGCCGCATTCAACCTCGATAACGTCACCTCTGCAGCAGGCCGTGCTCCCGTTGCTCTTGGTTCTATTGCTGCATCTGAGAAGAGCCGCAACGGGGTCTGCAGCTACAGTCCCCTTGAAAGATGCTGCAGCAGCAGCAATGCTCACTTCTTTGTTCCACGAAGAGGTCTGGAAGCTAACGCTCCGCTGGACGTTGCCGCTGCCGCTGCTGGCCCGAGGGCTGCTGCCATAATTGCCAAGCAGACTGCTGTCGGTGCGGGGCCCTTCGCTCCCGTCGAAGGTGCAGTCCTGGACACCGTTGTTGGTTTTAGAAAAAACGTGTTCCGTGCTGCTGCTCGTGAGGACGGAATTGTTGCCGCTATCAAGAAGTCCTCTTGGCGTTATCGTTTGCAGCAGCCGATGTGTTGCTGTGTGGCAGCACAGCTCAACAAAGGCAAGCGCCTCCTTCCTACCTTCTCTCTTTCTCGCCTCATCCGACTCTATCTCTGCTGCTGTCCATCTCTTCAAGTGCACTTCTCCAGTCCACCACGGCGGCAGATGCAAGAGAGTGCTACCGCTGCCGTGCTGCGGCTTCTGAGTAAAAGTCCCGTTGCTGTGCAAAGAGAGATCTCGTCTTTCTACCTGCCCCAGCTGCGCCTCCCCCTTCTGCTCTTGCAGGGGCTTACTCTTTTCTTGCTGTTGTTGCTGCCTGCAGAACTCCTGCGGCAGCTGCAGTCCCGTGGCTTGCAGCTGCAAAGGTACCACGTTTTCTGCAGCCTCCTCCTTATGGATTAGCAGCTGCCTTTCTAGCGACTCCCACGTTGCCTCTGCCTCGTCGTCGGCGCCAGGGCAGGATGATACATCTGCATCCAGAATATTGGCGCACCGTTGATTTTCCTTTTCTTGCCCGTATCGGTGCTGCTCCTGCTCGCCCTGTCGCTGCTGCTGTAGTTGCTGCTCCTCTTGAAAAGTGAGCTGCTGTTTCTGCTGAAAACTCAGCTGCTGGGGAATAAGAGCAGACTCGGGCTGCTCTGCCACCATAAAGGCACGTACTCCCTCCACGGTACCAAGTTGATCAATAAACGCCGTGGCACTTCGTGCTGGAAAGAACTCCGCTCCGGGAGTCTTTGCTGCTTTAGGTCTTTCTTCGTCTGCTGCTTCATCAGCTGTCGAGCAACTGCTGCTGCTACTGTGTTGTGCGGTCTGTTTCTGATGAGAACCCCGCACTTTTCTCGTGGCGGACTGCTGCTGCTGGAGTGGTTGCAGGATTTTCTCTCGGTGCCGCCGCTCTGCTAGGCTCTGTGTTGCTGTACTTTCGATATGTTGCGGCAGCGGCAGCAAGCTGCCGCTGCACTTTTCCTCCACTGCAGACCGCAATCCCCGCTGCGTCGAGTCATCGGAAAGCAGCATTGCGGTCATTCCTTCCTCTCCAGCGGCAACAGCTACGGGTGCCCGATTCGGATTCGTTGCTGCTGAAGAAACGGCAGCAGAGAACGGAGAGACCAATGGAGAAGAAGAGCATAAATAAGGAAGTGCAACCGCAACAGGAACGTGGGAGTGCTTTTGTGCCGCCTTCAGTATGGGCGAGCCGCATTCGTGTGCGACAACTGTCGTTTGAGTGCAGCCTAATTTTTCTTCCTGTATTGCTGGATCCCGGTGGTGCTGTTGAGTCTGCTGCAGCTCTTTAGGGTGCCCCATCTCATTGTCTTTCCGCAGCTGCTGCTGCAACCGGTGCTGCTCTCGTCTTCCTGCACTCCGGTCCTTCTCTTGTTTCTCGGTCTCCAACCACTTCTGTTGTCTCTTCTGTTGTCGCAGCTGCTGCTGTGGCGTTCCAACACCAGTGGAGCTTGCTCTACTGCGACAGGAAAGTGCCTTTCGGTGCTGCTGCTGCTGCTTCTGCACCTGCTGCTCTTCATCTTCCAGGTTCTCCCAGTGCACGTGCTCCTGGTACTCGGCACCGGGGTTCTGCTGGTGGTTATGCTTTTCCTCTGTTTCTCCTTGTCCAGGCAGGTGGATTGGCTGTTCACTATGCCGCTCCACGCCGTTATTCTGCTCACCGGTGTCCTGCGTCTGCCCGTGCAACTCAGCAGATTCTGCGTCGAGCGAACGTGTGCCCTCCTGTTGATGATGCGTGTGGACAGGCGGCTGCTGCTGCTGACGCTGTTGCTGCCGCTGCTGCTGTTGCTCCTCCTTCGTAGTAAATTGGGGCATCCGCTGTTTGTCCGTATGCTGCAGAGCAAACAGGGATGAATATTTACGTGTGTCCTTCTGCCCCACATGCTCCAGTTGCTCCTGCTTCTTTTCTGTTTGGTGCTGCCCATGAAACGTGTGTTGCTGCTGCTGCTGCAATGATTGTCGGGGATGTGACAGCTGCAAATCCTGGGGATGTTCATGTTCTGCATCTCTGGCCTGCTCCTTCGAGTGCGTTGCCAGGGAAGCAGCGGGATACTCTGCCGCAACAACAGTGCCCAACAAATGGCACCGATGTTCCCGCTGCAGCCGCTGTACAACAGGCACCACAGGATAACCTGGTGCCCGGGAGTCTGCAATCGCAGACTGCTCCTTCTGTGCACGCAAAGGTCCTTCATTTGCTGCTGGTGCTGCTGCCGCTGGTTCTCTCCCTGCTGTTTCTGACGCCGGTGCTCCTGGGTCAACTTCTGGATGATGAACACATGAAAAGCAGATGCCCTTGAGCGTGATCATGCAGGTGTCGTGGTCCTGTGGGATAACATCCCGCTGCCATTTTGGCAGGCACTTGTCTGTTGTACACTTTGCACATTGAGGTATGCCACAAAAGTGGCTCCACGCGTTGCATCTACTTTTTCATGTATTACATACACCTACGCATGTGTTTCCCATACGTTCATATATACATATATATTTTAATGTACACACATACGTGCACCGATCTAATGTGTGGACAGGTGTTGGGCTGGGTACTGTTTGTGCATGACTGCGGGTTGGCACAGCAGGCAAGTATAGTTGTGTAAGTACAGGGAAAGAAGAGAACAAATGGAGGGGGAAGCTTGTTCTGCCCAAATGCCTGGGTAACGGCTGGTCAGCAAGCGCGCACAAATCTCCACAAGCTCGATGCCAGCGAAGCAGGGCTCCACGTGCTTTCCAGCGTCACAAGAACGTATCCGCATGCACCCAGATAACATGAACATTAATGTGTGGCCGCGCGTAAACAAAAGACGTGCATCCGTGTAGGCCTCTCTGAGCGCCTACGCATAAACGATCGATTGTGTCTGGGTTGATACACTACCTTCCGAACATGAAGGCCATGAACAGCACGTGTTTCTTACGGGGCGTATCACTGGGGAACTTGAGTGTCGCTGGAAGCATTCTTCTTTCGTCAGTAATAATGGCACTACTGCCATCGCTTCTCGCTGTTACTCCCGGGGTCTCCTCGGTGGCCTGAAACAAGGACGTGGCAACACATGATCAGTAGCAGCCCTACGCAGCAGGTGTAGTGTTGTGTATACTTTAGAGGCACCGCTGCCTCTGATCGTGCTGCTGCTGGGGGGAGGCTGATGGGTTGCTTGCGAAGCTTTTTAGTAACTCCAATAGGACAGGATATGCATCGTCGTGTGCCTAACGTATGCAAGCAGTGCATGGCAATTGTTGCTGGTGTTGCCGTTCTGGCAGTGCCAGAACTGCTTCTGCCGCGCAGAAAGCGGCCAGCTGCAGACGGAAGTACGAGGTAGCAATGGTAAAAAGAAGGCAAGGGGCGGCAACAATGCCAGCATCGCGGGCAGCCGCCGCAGCTGGAACAACTGCCTTTCTGCAACAGCCGCAGCAGGCCAGAGAGCAGGTGGAGCCTTCGGGGAGAACAAACTACGAATACAAATTGTACTGCACAACGTCACGTCCTGTGTGTGGGGGGGAGGCCCGACTGCCGTAATTTTATTCCTGCTGCGTTGTACGCTGAATGCTGCTGCTGCCAGTGCCGCTGCAACAATTATCGATGTTGCTGCTGTTGTAGTGCCGTCTTGGACATTTGTCCGGTGCTGCTAATCTCAGTAGGTGAAAGTTGGCATGCAGCGGGTTGTGCTGTGTTTAGCGTCTAAATTTTTCCACCGCAGATACATATATCTGTACCTGCAAACAGATCTCTGTATCGACCTATCGCTGCGCGTGTGTTCACGCAAGTAAACGTTCACGGTCCGAGTGTATATCGGCTCTTGTTCAACAAACAAATAGCACGCAGGTTCGTACCTCTTGCCTTACTTCTGCGGATGGGTGCAGCAGCAGCACGGCTTCTGATTTCTCGTCATCGTCACATCCTATCGCGTCAGCGTTATCTTCGTCTTCTCTGTTTGCTGCTGCTGCTGCTTTGGCTGGATCGGGCCCTTTTGTCAGTTCTTCTGCTACGGGAGTCAGCTCCGTCAACTTTCCTCTCTGTGTTGTGCCTGCCGTGTCTTGCATCTTTCCCTGTTCCTCTGCAGATAAGCTGTCCTCTGCCTTTTCTGGTCCTGTTCCGTGTGCTGAAGCGTACCTAGTTCGTCCTACATTCGTGTGTGTAGATGGTTCTGTCAGGTTTGCATCTGCAGGTTGTGGAGGGGGCTCTGCTCCTGCTACACCTGCGGAATCGTCTTCCATCCTGGATTCAGTGTCATATGTGAAACTTGCTGTTGGCATTCGTCCTTCACAGGCGTCTACACCGACAGCAGCGGCTGCTGGATAACCGCGTCTACGCAGCTGCAGCCAACTTGAGGAAAAGCTTTCATTTGATAGGCGTGGGGAGGGAGAGGCAGCAGCAGAGCATTCCGCGGAGGCAGCAGCAGCCGCTGCAGCAACCGCGCCACTAGAAAATATATGCCCTGGGACGGCAGAAATTTCTTCTGCTGCGGGAGCTGGCGCTGCAGATTGTTGGCCCGCAGAAATATGCAAAGACGGCAACGAGAAAGACACACGACCAACAGCAGAATCGCCTGCATCCACGTTCCTACCAGCACCAGCAGTACCTGTATTAGAATCACTACCAGTTGCAGCAATACCTGCATCAGCTGCAGCAGTACCAGCATCATTAGCAACCGCACAAGCAGCAGCTGTAGCAACATTGCCCTTGCTGCCAGCAGGGACAACCCGGTGATTGGAAGCGAAATGGAATCCCGGACTTTTACATGGGCAAGAAGGAGGCGGTCTGCGAGAAAACATCTCGGAGCCGCTCAGCATCCGCTGCTTTTGCTCTCTTTTCCTACCGCCTCTGGTGCATTGTAGTCTCGCACGTCGGGACGATAGAGGAGCGCCAGCAGCACGCTTAGAAGAGAAAGTTTTGAGCACACCTTTCACCCGAAAATTCTCTCTTCTTTTACGAGCAACACGTAGTGCTGCAGCCTCGTCGTCTTGATTATCTGCTCGTGTCGTGACTTCCTCCTGTGCATTGCCCTCTATCTCTGAAATACTGGCGGTTGATTGGTGGGAGCTGAAAGGGAGCTCCTCATTAAGATTCACATGTGGCGACTGCGGCTGCTGCTGACGCTTCCGGCTGGGTTGCCTGTGTGCGGGCTCATTCCGACATGTGTTGATTTCATGGACATTGTCGCCATGTACACGAGGGGTAAAGCCGTCAGCAAGGGAGGCATCAGCACAAGGAGTGAAAGGAGCTTCTGCACACTTGTTAAGGCCTTCAGCAACGTCTTTGTCATCGTCTGGTGTAGCTGTCGTAGCAACAATTTTAGTAACGGTATCATCCTTTTCTGCTTCCGGTGCAGTGTGAGGCGACACCACTTGCAGATTCTTAGCTTGGGGCGACGCAAGCGCATCGCTAACTCGCAGATTTACCGTAGTCGCTGTTGTTGCTGCTACTGCAGCGGCGGTTGCTTTTCTCAGTGCTATTTTCCAAGAGTTTGCATTGGACGCTGTCCTTCGGCAGGTAGGCTCTGCTGGTGACGCCTGCGCAGCTCGTGCTTCTGTTGTAGTTTCCGGGGGTGTCGTTACCTGCGCTAGTGGATCCGCTGAAGTAGCATGCGCCTCATCTGTTTTAGGGGCTGGTGGAGCAACAGTGGTTTTATCAAGCCCTGCTTGCTGTGCTTCAGCAGTTGCTGGTGGTGCCGCTGTTGCTGCTCCCTCGTCATCTTCACGTAAGGAAGGGGGTACAGGAGAGACCAAGCGCACAGCAGCTGCTGCGGTCAAAGCAGCAGCAAGTGCGACGGCCCCAGCAGCAGCAACTGTAACCCCTGCAGCAGCAGTTACTTCCACCCCAGCGGCCTCGGCAGCACCTGCAATCAAGACAACTCTCTCGTGCTGCGCGGTGGCGTTAATACCTGTCTCTTCCTCGTCGGGACGTTGTGCTCCTTGCGGTTTCGAGATCGTCTTTACAGGTGTTGCAATTTCAGCTGTTCTCACCGGCTGCTTCTCTCGCGTACGTCTCCGTCTGTTCCTACTCTGCGTGCGCACTGCTGATGTGGGTGGGGAGACAGGCCTCCCGCGCTGGACTCGCTCTACCATCCACGTAGGAGACATCTGAAAGAAGCTGCTGCTGGGTTCAACAAGCGTGCTATATGGGGATGGTGGGGTTCCTTCCCCTTTAACTGTTAGCGGACATACGGTGTGTGCAGCTGCATCCGACGCAGCTCCTGCTGGTCTTGCTCTTTTCTCTGCTTCTACCTGCGGGCTTGACACCGGGGCACTCGGGAAGTGCTTGACGATTTTGTTGAGACCTGCAGTTTCTGTTGATGTCCCAGGTGCACCTGCTGCATCTACACACCCTGGCACAGTTAATGCTGTAATCACTGCTGCTGTGCTCATTTTGCCAACCTTTTCATTTTGGTCCTGCTCAGTATTTTTGTGGCCAGCTACCGCGAGCAGACACAAACCTCTTTCACCTTTCTGCTCCTGCTGCTGCTCTCGCGCCGGCGACGGCTGCTTGCTGCTTTCGGCAGTGATTGGTTTTAAACAACGCCGCTCCAGAGGCAGATTTCTATGCCATGCTTCATGCACTACAGCACGCCGGGCTGTGGGTGCATTGTTTCCTGCCATAGTTGCTGCAGCCGCAATGTTTGTACGGTAAAGGCGCCCGCTATTGACGCCCCCCGTGTTGGAATTCAGATAGTTTCCACTCGTTATACCAGCAGTAAAACCACTTCTCTCAGCAGCAGCGATAGCCGTGCAGGCGCCTGCATTTGTATTCGTGAATTCGAGCCCGTCCTCCCTGGCAGCACCTTCCGCTCTGGTTCTGCCAGCTGGTACACTTGCCGCTGCGATCAAACCACCTCCTGCAACCTGCCCATTCGAATCACCTGTTTCTTTCCTCTCTGCCGTGCATCTAGGGGGTGTGCATAGTTCTGCACCACTTCGTGCTGCATGTACTGACGCGGCCTCGTGCTTTGTTTCGCCCACTGCTGCCGCGCTTGCTATTTCCGTGGGTACATCTGGATACGTTTCACGCAGTTCCGTTGGCAACGTTGAGCACCCTCGCCCTTCGGAGTTGATCGCACTTACCTTCACCGCCGCCTGCTGTTGCTGCGCCTGCCACTTTTCGTGGTCATCTGGTGGTCCATGCGGCTGCTGGATTTCGTAATTTGTGTGCTGCTGCACTGGGGGCTGCGCCTGTTCTCCTGCTGTCTGCGGTGCCTGCTCGTCTGTACCTAAAGGGGTCTCCTTTAGCTGCAGTTGTCCCTTCTGCTGTTCGTGCGCGCCCAGCTGCTCCCGCTGAGCGGCCACGTGCATCTCGTTGTCCTTCTGTAGTGGACGAAGCCGCTCCAGCTGTACCTGTTGTTGCAGTTGGTTTGGCCGCTGAAGCGGTGAGTACACCTGTAAGTAATTTTCCGGCTGCAGGCGGTCGGGTGACTGCAACGTCAAGTGGTTTGTAGTGTGTACTGACGTGCGTTGATGGGCTTGTGTGCAATGTTGCTGTTGTGACTGCTCCTGTCTCTGTCGCTGGTACTGCTGGCGGTTGTGACTCCTGCTGAGATCGGGTGCGTGCTGCTGTCGAAGACCACTGTGTTGACCACTGGTGAACTGTATTTCCTTACTGCCACGTAGTGTTTTCGTGCTTAAGGATTTGCTGACTTGGGCTTCTTTGTCTTCATTCTCATGTATACCATGCGTCTCAATCGCGTGTGGTGATGCTGTCACGGACCACAAATCCTTCTTTTCATCGCCGTTGTGCGTTCGTTGCTCCGCGTTGTCAGTGGCTGCCTTCTGAACATGCTGGTCGCTCTCTTCATTCGGTGTCTGCCCTCCGACTGCAGCTGGTGCTGGAGCACCCAGTGTGATGGCTTCTGCTGCGGCTGCTTCTTTGTTCGTTCTCATTGGCACTGCCGCTTTTCTCTGAACTGCTGCCGCTGCAGCTGGTTTTGCCGCTGCATCGACTTTGTCACACTGCTGCAGCGGCGGTCTCGTATCCGCTGCTGGTGCAGCTGCTTCTGTTCTGTCGCGATGTGCCGCCGAACGAGGGTCTGTACGCGGTGTCGCTGCCGAGGGTGTTGCTCTCGGCAGGGCTGACCCACTTTCGCGGGGGTAGTCAGCAAGCTCTTCCACACACTTTTTTCCTTCTGTTTCAAAAAACACCAGCAGTGCCACAGCCCTGTCAAAGTGACGCACGGGTGTTCCGTCGTGCAGAGTATCCTCTACCTCAGCACTTGTTGCTGCTACCGCCAAAGAGACGCAGCCGCACAACGGCTGCTGTACCGCTCTTCTCCGTGACCACTCAGCAACAGTATACTTCCAGTCCCCTTCCTGCCTACAGGACTCGTACTGTAGCAGCGGCGCTCTGGTGCCTCCAAATGTGACCCCGAGATGCAAAGCACTCATTTCAGAAACAGAGGACCCCCAGAGGTCGTACCCACAGATGTCGATACGTGGGTAAGCACACTTTGCTTATATACGTACATACATGGACGTTTGTACAGTGAGCCATCGATGGACGTTGTACAGTAAGCCACAGAGCTCTTTGTGACTTTCTGGCGAAAGTCAGTCCGTACTGCTGCTGACACTTATACCGCTGAATAGGTTATCTACTGCTGACTATATTCACACTGACTACCACACGCACTGCTGTTGCCAGATTTCTAATATCGACGAGCTTTACCACATGTTTTCCTGCGAGCTCATATTTGCCTCACTGAATGGCGTAGGACTCCCTGCTTACGTCCTCTAGCGCCGCAGAGTGTGTGGAAGTCCTTTTTTGGCTAGCGTATGGATAAAGGCTGCGAGTATCATGCACTGTGTTGTAGCCGCGGTACACTTATTTGACTAGGGAAAGGTATCCTTTCTTCTGGAAGTGACTAGAGATTACACATACCATAATTTAGGCTCGCAATAATGTGACGTGCAAGACAGATTGTATGCAACAATACTCGTGATAACAGCCACTATACCACGCAGAGCTGCCTTTGCTGTTCAGATTGTCGCTCATCCTCCTCCAGATATCGGCTGAGATGAGCGTGCGCACAATCTTCCTGCTTAGCCTGGAATTTTCTGCCCTGCAGCTGGACGCTAAGAGGCAAACGCTGCTGTTGTTGCAGGCCTATATAGCGGACAGAGACGCACAGCTGATGGAAAAGAATGAGGATCGTCCGGTAGTAACAGGCCTATTTAACGGCAAGACCTTTTTGCAGTTCTGCCAGGGATGAAAGTGTGTCTGCTGCTCTGCTACCACAGCTCTGCAGCGTGCAGCTCCTGCGTCTGTTGCAACTCGGGTCCGGCATCTCCCGGTACCTCTGATGCTGCAGGAGCTGCTATGTGCTGGTATTGATACTTCTGTGAGCTGCTGCTGTGCTACTACTTCTGCTTTCTTCTGCTGCTGCTGACGTTGCTGTTCGGTTTCTGTTTCGCCCTGCTTCTTCCACTGCTGCTCTGCGCGTACTCCGATGCCTCACCTGAATCCCGCTGCTGTCGCCCGGATTCTGCTTTCTCTTCTTGCTCCTGCTGCGGTTTCACCCTTCCGCACTCTTGCACTTTTTGGTTCTTCCTCTGCTCTATCTTCGGCTGATGTCTGTCGAGGACTCGTGCAAACTGTTGCTCACAACTGTCTTGCATCTGTTGCGGCGCAGCTTCTGCTGTGTTATTTTTTCGCTGCCGCTGGGTCTGCAGTTCCATTTTTCGCTGCTGTTTAAGACGCTGCTGAAAGAGACCTCGTGTGTCGTTACGCTGCTGCTGCTGTTGTTGCGGTTGCTGCTCGGATACGTATACCGTCGCCTTCTGATGCTGCTGCAGTTGTTGCCTTGGAAAGGGTATCAATTCTTGCTGCTGGCTGCCGGTTTGATTCAAGTGCACGGTTCCGGAGAGCCTGCTACTTTCCCCGTGATCAAGCTGGCGCTGACTTGAGTCGTGCGGCAGTTGCTGGTGCTCCCCAGCTGCTCGGTGCTCCTCGCACGTCGTCAGCAGCTGCTGCTGCAGTACCAGCTGCTTCTGGTAGTACGGCCTGCGAATGTCTTGTAGCTTCTCTGGTTGCTGTGGCAGTAGCCGCAGCTGCTCGTGTGCATCTCCTCCGTGATGGCGCTGTTCCTGCTTCTCTTCTTCTCTCATTTCGTCTTGCTGCTGCTTTTCCTCTTCTTCGAGGTCTTCCTTTCGCTGCTTCTCTTCTCCACGCGCCTCTACGTACGCCCAGCGCACAGCCACATACCTTCTCTCTGTATTTTAGCCGCAGTTGTCATACTCGCCACTAGCACACCTTTCTGAACACATTATCTGAATTCCACATACATTCCAACACTATATGCAAATCTACATATGCGCAGACTGTCGCACTTGTCTGCAGGTAAATGCGTCACATCTCCATATGTGTACCCCTACGTTGGGGACGCCTCCACTACACAGACACGTCTGCGTCCGTGCGGCCTTGCTGGTGATGGATACTTCTTTTGCACATCAGCCTCTTACGACTAAGTGTTGTAAACAAAAATACAAAGATTTCAGGCGCACAGCCGAGGTGCGCTGCCAGTGAGGAAGAATTAGAGCCGGGGCTGTAGCAGCAGTGTTCACGCAAGGTCCGCGCACGCACCTGTGGCAAAAAATGCGGCATCAGGAGGTAACCACACCTGCTTCAGACATCCCGAACCCCCTGTGTCTCGTGGTCACGACCACGGGTCAATTTAGTACATTTCGTAATTCAAACAAATACTATTCACAATGATCTTCGCACCGATGTTCGCCTCCCCGAGTCCACGCAGAAGTCCAGCCGGCCGCACGGGTCTGCTCTTGTTGCGAGGCAGGCGTACCCGTATCACTGTTTATGAGAGACAAGTGACGCGTAAGGGTCACGCTCAGATCTGCGCGCACGCGTACCTCCTCTCCTTTCTACGTGTATCCATACATACGTGTGCCAGCATAAGTGCGGGACAGTTGTACAATCCCCTAGCGGAAAAAAGTGCCCCTGGGGGCGCACTTAACAAAGACATGCATTTGTCGAGACGGCTACGGACATACAAACGCGTGAACAAGCAGTGTTCTCTAGGCTTCACCGGCACCTAGGTCCTATTGTGTGTATTTAGTAAAAGCTCACGTATACGAGTATACATGTACACACGTGGGAGTGCAATGTGGGTGTGCCATTGTGAGGTCTCTACGACTACGTACGTGTATGTGTACCACTCAAGAGCAGAAAAATCCCTTCTCATACTGACGTATATACATGTGTATACATATATATGGAGGGACGTCTACGCACGAGCAGCTGCTGCTGCAGGATTTATCTCGCCGAAGCGACCAGTGACGCTTGGCTGTTGCTCGTGCTTCTGCCTCTGTTTCTGGGGTCCTGCGGGTACCACAGCTCGGGGTACGATTTTCCGTGCAACGGCTGTTTCTCGTGTCGCTGTAGCTCCTCCTCGCACCGGTGCCGCTGAAGCTGCTGCTATTTCAAATGGCGTTGCGGCTGCAGCTGCAGCAGGGGCGTGCGGCGTGCGTGGAACTCCGTGACTTTGAACTTGTGAACTGCAAACGCGAGCTAGCACAGCAGCCTCCTTCGCTGCCTTACTTTGCCTGTGCAGCTTAAATGCTGCAGGGCGCATCGTTTCTTGAGGCTGCCGCTGCTGCTGCTCTTGCAGCATTGTGTTGCTTTCTCGAAGCCAAGTCAAGAGCCTCACTGCTTTCTCCGTCTTCCCTCCGTGCTCACCTGCCGCTGCCGCTGATGCCTGTGATGCTTCTTCTGCGTTCTCTGACTTGTTGAATTCTGTTGCAGTTTCTTCTCCAGCTCTCTGCAAACGTTCCGCTGCCACTTCCACATCAGCTTCTCCGTCCTTTTGAATTCCTGGTGCTGCTGTTGTTGGTCCCGCGTTCCCTGTGGGCGTGGCTTCTTCTCCCACTGGTGCTTCTGCGGCTGTCCTCACTGCTCCTCCTGCTTGCCTAGGCGCTGCGGCTGCTGCATCTCCTGCCGCCTTTGCTGTTGGCAGTTCTATCAGTGCCCCGTCTTCTGTCTCCGCTCTCTCTGCTGTTGCTGCCCCTCCTTCCGCTGTAACCGTTCCAACCACTGCGACACGGGTTCCTCCTGCTGCTGGCGCTGACGCACGCGGTCGCGCCTCCGTTGCTGCTTCCCTTGTGGCTGCTCGGGCACCTGCAACCACCACGTCTGTATCGTATACACCTGCTCCATATTCTTCTGACGCGGCTGCTGCTTCCTCAGCATCTTCTCTACTCCCAGTTCCACCTGCGGATGCAATTTCTTCTTTTTCGTCTTGCTCCCTCCCTCGGTCCTGTCGTTCTGTTGCTGCTGTTGCAGCAGCTGGATCACTACGTCGGTAGCCTGCCTGCAGCTCAGGTGCTGCGTGTGCGGTGCCCGCGTGTGCAGTGCCTGCGTCTGCTTCTCCTGCTGCTGCTTCTTCTTCAATAGTAGCTGCTTCAACAATTGCTTTTTCTCCTTCTGGTGCTGTTGCGGCTTCTTCTCGTGGTTGCTGCTCTGCTCTCGACTCACGTTTCCTCGCTGTGCCTGCTGCAGTTGCTGCGAGGCCGCCGTCCACCGCTGCGGCCGCTACACTCCTGATCTGTCCTTCTTCCCATGCGACTGTTCCACAAACAGCCTGTGCTCCAGACTCAGCTACCCCAGGCGCCGCTGCTGCTTCCAGTTCAGCTCCGTCAGCTGCTGCTGCAGCCACAACGCCCTCTGCAGTTGCTGCGTCGTGATCCGCTTGTTCGTCTCGCGCGGCGACAGCAGCGGGGCTCTCTCCTACTCCCCTTTCACTCGGCGCTTCTGCTGCTGCTTCTGAGTCAGCTCTTGCTGCTTCTGATCCAGCTGCTACTGCTTCTGGGCCAGCTGCTGCTGCTTTTGACGCAGCTCCTGCCGTTGCTCCTGAGGCCGCTGCTGCGTCTGAAATCGTTGCTGCGGAAACTGTTATCGCCGCTACTGCTGCCTGCGAAATTGCTGCCGCTGCACCTGAATTTGTATAGGCAGCTTTTGGTACAGCAGCTTCTGTGTGAGCTTCTCGTGGCCCATCTGATCTTTCCCTTGCTGTTACAAACTTCGCTGCTGCTGCAATTAATTCCGGCATCGTCAATTCCGCCGCTCCTGCTGCTGCTGACTGCGGTCCTTTCTCTTCTAATTCTGCAGCTGCACCCCCTCTTATATCCACCTCCCCTTCTCCTGCCGCTTCCGCTTCCCTCTCTGCTGCTGCTGCTACTGTCGCTTCCACTTCCCCATCTCCTGCTGCAGCTGTCGCCTCCACTTCCCCCCCTGCTGCTGCAGCTACTCTCGCTTCCAAGTCCCCATCTGCTGTTACTACTGCCGCTTCCCCTTTGGCTGCTGCTGCTGCTTGCGCGTTCGCCTTTACACCTGCTGCTGGTGGGTCAAATTCTGCTGTCGCTGCTTTTTCGTCAACGGTCACTGCGGCTGTCACTTCTGAAGCGCGGGCGTTTGCTTCGACCGGCAGTACTTCTTCTGCTCCTCGCGAAGTAATGCGTCTTACCGCTGCTGTTCCACACGGTGTTTCGCATGCAGGCGCCGCTCCTTCTTTTTCAGAGGAGGCTTCTCTTAGCAGAGCTGTTCTCACCGCCTGTGCCTCAAGAACCGCCGCTTCTCCTCCTTCTGTTGCTGCTTCCGGTGCACCGCCTGCTTCAGTCTCCCGCACACCAGTTGCTGCTTCCCTCTCTACTGCAGCGTCTGACGCCTTCAAAGCTGCTGCTGCTGCAGCTGCATCGGACACAGCGGGTCCTGCTTCTTTGTCTTCTCTAGCTGCCGCTGTTTTTGAAAGTGCAATCGTTCCACTCTGTTCTGCTGTAGCTGTTTCCGCACCTGCTGCTGCAGCGTCGGACCCAACAACACCTGGTGCTGCTGTCTCCGCCGCAGCCGCCGCTGCTTCAGTCTCGGCTGCTGCTGTCGCGTCGAATCCAACACCGGTAACGTCTTCCTCCCGGGCCGGTGCTGTCTTTCTCTTACCTGCTGCTGTTGCTTCTACTGCAACTGCCGCAGCTTTGGCATTTGCCGCTGCAGCTGCTACACGTGCAGCAGGAGCTGCTTCTTCTGGTGATACCTCCTGTTTCTCTGCTGTATCAACTACAGAAGTATCTTTATCCGCAGCTGCTGCACCTACTATTTCTATTGCTGCCGCCACCCCTGTTAATTTGGCGGCTGCCGGTAATGTTCTGAAAGCTTCACTAGCTGCTTCTTCCCGTGTCGGTGCGGCTTCGACTTCTCCGGCTACAGCCGCGTGGTGATCGTTTGGCATTCGTTCTTCGTAGCCTTTTTCGAAGATCAGCGCATCTCTGCTCGCGTTGCAGCTACTGCTGTTTCTGCCGTAGTTGTCGCTCCCGCAGTTGCTGCTGTCGATGGTGCGACCGATGCTGCAACGAATTACGCTGCTGCAGCTGTTGCACCTGCTACTGCCGCTGCTGCTGCAGTCACTGCCTGTGTCGGCACTCTTGCTGCTGCTGCCCTCCCGTGCCGTACACGTTCGAAGTTCATGTGCCCCTTCTCCGCTGCAGTTCACTGCTGTTGTCGCTGCTGCTGGTCGAGACGACGACGCGCCGGCGGGCGTGGCTCGCGCTTCTACGGCAGAAGCTCCATTGGCTGCCGCTGACAACCGGTCACCACCAGCAGCTCGCACGCTTCCTCCTCCAGCAGCAACAGAGCTTTCATTCTTTCTATCTGCTGTTCCTCTTGCTAGCAGAGGCAGCTCTCTCTTGCCGTGCTGCAGCTGCTGCTGCGGCCTTTGTTGAGGCTGCAGCGACGTGTGCTGCTGCTGCGGCAAACCCCGCTGCTGGTGCGAAGCTTGCTTCGACGGCAGCTTGATGACACCGTGTGTCACCGAAACGTCAGCATCACCTGGTCCGGCGTCTCGTCTTGTTTCTCCTTCTTCTCGTTCTTCTCCCACTACTCGTCTCTTAAGAAGGACTTCCTCTGCTGCAGAGGTTTTCTCTTCATCCGCCGCTCCAGCTGCTGTTGCTGGCTCTGCCGAAGCTCTTGGCTCTATCCAAGCGTCTCGAGCTTCCCCTTCCGCATCTGCCGTTTCTGCTTCTCGTGCTGCTTGCCCGGTCTCCATTACTGCTGCTGTTTTTGCGGCATGGCCCACTGCTGCTGCAGTTCCTGCTGCGCTACCGTCGCTTACTGCGGGACCTGCTTCCGCAATAACAGTCGATGGTGCAGCTGTTGCTTCTTTCCATTCTGCGTCACTTTTTTCGGCAACCTCGCCCTCCTCGACGCGGCGTTGCCGCAGCTGGTAGTTTCTCCTAGTGGCGTGCGTCGGGGCACTAACAGCAGAAGAAAGCGATTCTGCGCTGCTGCTGCTGCTGCCGCTTGCGTTTGTCAGCGATTCAGACCTGCAAGAGAAAAAAGCGGCGTCACCAGCAGCATCCGGCAGCGACGGCAGCTCCGCAGGCAGCTGCTGCTCCTCTTCGGCCTCCTGTCTCGTATGCCGCTGTGGCTCGTCGTCTGTTGCAGCTGCCGCAGCTGTATGGCGCTCAATTCTATTCTCCCGGCTGCTGTCGCTGTGGCCGCTGCTGTAGCTTGCGCTACTGACGTCGACACCGCTGCTGCTGCTGGTGGCGCTGGTGGTGCTGCTGCTGCTGCTCTTACTCGCAAGACTGCTACTCCACCGGCTGTCGCTACTGCTGTTGTGGTCTTGGGAGCCGTCGCTGCTGCTGTTGTGGCTGCCGCCGTTGCTGAATGTACATGGAAGCACAGGAGTAGGGCAAACGCCCGACAGCGGGAGACTGGACGAAGACGCATGCAGGAGAGCGGCATCCGCACCGGACAGCCCTCCGAGAAGAAACCCAGGAACAGCAGGAGGAGCAATATCTTGATTCTCCTCTTGTTTTCTCGTCCCTCGCCGCTGCCGCGGCTCCACTGTTGCATTGTCCTGCTGCTGGTTGTCGGGTGTCTGCTGCTCTTCCTCTGGCCACAGCAGCTCCTGCTGCGTTTCCAGCCCCCGCTGCTGCACACGCGCATATGGCTGCTTCTGCTGCTCCTGCTGCCTAGCTACTTCCTCTACTTGCTGCTGCTCCTGTTGCTCCGTTGCCTCGCGGTGCTGCAGCTCCTTTCGCTGCTGCAAGCGCGATGCTTCTTCTGACGTAAGTTCGTGTGCCTCTCTTCCCACGTCGGCATCCAAGGAGCGGTCGTGCGGCTGCATGCGCTGCTTCTTTTCCTCTGCTATTGTAACTGCTGCTGGTCCGATACAGCCGCTGCCGTCCTTCGCGCCTGTGCCGGCCGCTGCAGCACTTGACACTCGTATGTTCGCTAGCTCAGCAAACAGTGGCTCGCATGCAGCAGCTTCTTCTGCTCCTGCTGCAGTCGTCTCAGCAGCTCCTGCCGTTTTCCCAGCTGCTGCGGCAGCACTGCCTGCCGCTGCACTGGCAGCCGTTGACCTCTGTGTCGTCGGCGCTTGTCTACCACCTGCTATTCCCGCAAGGATCCTTACGGCGGCTGCTGCTGCTGCTTCTTCAGCTGCTGCTTCTATAACTGCTATTTCCGCCGACACACATGCTGCTCCTCCTTCCCCTACTCCACGTTCACATCCCGTTGCGAATGCAGGTGCGTTTGCTTCCAGCGCTGTTGCTGCTAGTTTGCCAGCTGCTGCTACCACCTGTGCTGTGGCCGATGCGGCGTCTGCCGCTGTTGCTACTGCCGCCCGTACTTCCCTGCGGCCTGCTGCCGCCTCTGCCGCTGGCTCTTTGGCAAATGCTGCTGCCTCGCCTCCAGCAGCCGCGGCTGCCGCGCATGCGCCTGCCACTGCTGCTCCACCCGCGCGCGGGTCAGCAGCGTTCTCCCGTGCGCAGCTGCTTCTTCCACACCCCGCTGTACCCGCATTTCTCTCTTCATTCTCTGCCCCAGCTGCAAAAGAACTGCTGCCGCCGGCACCACCTCCCGTGGCCTCGAACCTCCCGTCTGCTGCTGCTGCTACTGCCGTTCTACTTGCTGCCGCAGCCGCTGGATGCGTCGGAGCTCCCAAAACTATTGCTGGCGCGCCTCCGTCACCCGACGATGCTGCCACACCTGCAGCGGCTGCTGCCTTTGGCGTCGCACACGCTGCTGCTCCTGCTATGGGAACCGCTGCAGCCCTTGCTGCTGTTGGAGTTGTCTCTGCTGCTCCTGCTGGAGCTACATCTGCTGCTACTTCGTCAATAAATAGGGCCCCCTTCAGAGAGAAGTGCACAGGTGCCGCTACGGGTGCAACGGGAGACCGCCCAGTAGCTGCGGCCGCACGACCGCAAGCCTCGCCCTGTCGCCGCATCGGCATGGTTGTTCCTGTAGACGTCTGACGGTCTGCAGCAGCATCACATTTCGAGCTGCTGCCGACGCGGTCGTCTGCGTCTGTATATGCTGCTCACGAAAACCTGATGCAGCTCTGCTGCTCGCTCACGAACACGGGGCCAAAGGACGGAGCCACGCACACATGCACACTTCTTTTTCTCTACATTTCAAACGCGTATACAGCTCCCCGGAGCAGGGACAAACAAGAAAAGCTTTTACTTACACAGTAGCGCTAAAGCCATCCACGAATACAGTCTTGTTTCTACGAGAGCCCCACAAAAGCACGCACTTCGAGCTGCACCAACCAACAACCGAACAAAGCTGCTCGACGTACGCAGGGTCCCAGCACGGTGCCTTTTACACTCTTCATAAACGTCCGTGTGTTCCTGGGTACACTTGTGACTCCGCGTCACTCTGCTGACATATACACGTATATACATATATGTCTGTATACCTATACCAAGATACATTTGTATATGTGTATGTGTCCTTGCAGCTGTGTGCGGTGCTGCTTTGCAGTGAAGGCCTATGTGGAGGCAGAACAGCAGGAGGATAGAACGGCCGCTGGACTGACGATGGGCTGACAACAGCAGCAGCACATCGCCAGAAGCGCAAGAAAATGCGTCACAACTACCATGCCCCAGTCGCCAAGCGTGCGACAGCAGCGCTCTGCTGCTCCTGCTGTAGAGGACGAAGAAGAAAAGGAAAGGACGAGCAGGACAGAAGAGACTGGGAAAAAGGAAGGCGCGAAAAAATAACGAAATGAAGAGGACGAGGGAACTGAAGAAGACGTGTGGAGAAGAGAAGTGCGGGACGAAGGAGAAGCAGCACGTGGTTACACGAGATCTGCTTGATACAGAGACAAACAGCAGCGCCACGAGAACCAGCTCAACGCAGCAACTCCGTTCACTTTACCAGAGGCAGCACTGCCGCACCAGCAGCAGCATCCCGGAGCAGCTAACTGTGAGAAAGACGCACCACATTCTTGTGCAAAGCGTCCCTGGCTCTAGCATCATCCTCGGGAGCCTCTTTGTTGATTCTTTACTTTTCGTCGAGTTTTACAGGTGCCTTTCTAACACCAGTACCTGCGTCTGTTTTCCTTTCCGCTGTCTACGTGTACCTGTAGACAGGGCGATACACCTGTATTTCTCTACAGAGCGTAGTGTGTCTGCTTCTCTGTACTGGGTCGCCGGTACAGCTATACACATCCCCTCGCATATCTATACACAGGGCCAGGAAACACTACAGGGCGGCCAGCAGCAGAAGAGAACGAGAAAGGGGCTTTCATCACAGTAGGAGCTGCTGCAGCGTCGAGAAGACAGCTACGGTAAGACAGGCAGCAATGCATGCGCAGCAGCCAGCGACCAAGTAGTACGCTGCTTGGGCGGTGACGTGAAGACTGAGGCGAAGGAACGGCCGCAGCAGGAGCAACGGCGACAGCAGGAGCGCAGCGTAGAAGGACGTGCTCACGAAAACGAGCAGGATGAGCAGCGCCACCAAGGAAAGCACCGAATGCAGCAATGCAGAGACGCAGAGCACTGCGTAAAAGACGGTGTGCAGACATTCGAAAACCAGTCGCGTCAGGCCGCCGCAAGCCGGCGGGTCGTCGTCTTCGACGTCAGTCCAGGCCCCTCCTGCTGCAGCAGCATTGTCGGTAGTGACGGGAAGGCCACCGATAGCAGCAGTTGCGGCGGCAGCAGCCAGCCGCCCTGCAGCAACGCCGTTGTTGGTGCGGCCAGGCACAGGAGAAGGCTGAACAGGAGAAAAAGGTGGACGAGAAGTTGCAGCAGCTTCAGCCCCTACGACGAAGGGGAAGGACGAGGGGAAGAAACACGGGTGCGAACGAGCAGGACGGAAAGCTGGAAGATGAGAAGAAGTTCCAGCAGCTGCAGCGGGAGCATCACAACGACGAGGAAAAGGCGAGGAGCCGGAGTTTGTTGCCGTCCTTGAGGTGTCTGCCACTGCAGCAGACAGAGGCGTTGTACGAAAGGAAGAAAGACGCACATGCAGCAGGAGCGGCAGCAGTAAAAGCAGTGCGCCGCTGCGTGTGCTCGACCGAACAGCAGCAGCTGCGCGGAGCTGCCCCACGAGAGGACGGGCCGAAAAGGAGGGGAAAGAGGGTGAGCCAGAGGAGACTGAACAAGAAGAAAACGGAGGAGAAGAAGACGGATGCAGGTCCCTGCTGCAGCCCGGCAAAATGCTGCTGAAGCGAGAAACTGCTGCGTTTAGGGTTGCTCCTGCTGGGGCGTCTACACCTCGGAGCGGCAGTGCAGCCAAGTCAGCCACAGCAAGTGGTGGGCCATCTCCTGCTGCTGTTGCTGATGCTGCTGCGCGCCACAGGGGTCCGCACAACACTCCGCTGGCGTTGCAGCGCCCTTCCTCCGTCCCCTGCCGCTGCTGCGGCAACCCTTGCTGCTGTTTTCGCTGCCGCTGCTGCTGTTTTCGCTCCTGTATGTGCTGCAGCTGCTCGTCCTGCAGCTGCTGCTGCTGCCACGGGTGCTTCAGAGACCGTTCGGCCCACAACGTTCCAACCACGCCCTGCTTTTGCTGTTGCGGCTGCGGCTTGACGCGGAGCTGCTGCTCTTCCGTTTGCTGCCGCTGCGGTGGGCACTGCTGCTGTCCAGGTACCGAAGACTTGGTGGCCACCAGCAGTCTACTTGGCGAGACACCCGGAAGAACTGCCTGAACTGCTCCTGCTGCTGTTTCTGCCACCGCATGCATTCGACGCTCGTTCGTGTGTCTTGCCGTTGCGTCCTCCGCTGCGGTGTTCTCTTCGGAAAAGACTTCAGTTTCTGCTGCTGTTTTCCCAGGCTTGTCTGCACCTCCGCCTCCTCTTCGCACCGGTGCCGCCGCTGTCGCACCGGCTGCTGTGGATGCTGCTGTTTCTGAGCCTCTGCCTCCTGTGGGTGTTGCCGCTGCTCCTGTTATCACACGTGCTGCTGGAGTTGCCTCTGCGGCGGGTACAAGAGTTTTCTCTGCTAGGGCTGCAGCCCCTGCCGTCGCGCCCGCTGCTTGTACTGTCGCCGACACTTGAACGACGACGTCGGCTGCTGCAGCTCTGTCTGATGGCAATGCTGTCCTTGCGGCTGCTGCTGCAACGACGGTATGAGCTGCTCGTCTTGCCGCTGCAGCCGCCACTGTTGGCGCCGCTTCTGCTGCTGTGCCTTGTCGCCTATCGCGGTCCCCTTGACGTGCTGCTGCTGCTGCTGCCGTTACGCTTCCACCCAAGTCCCCTGCAGCAGGAACTGCTGCCTCAACGTCGAGGCCTTCACAAGGGAAGAAAACGCAGATCTTGTTGGTGCTAGATTCGCAACCGCTGCGGACGCTTGCGTATAACGCTGCAGAAGCAATTTCCCCACCGTTCTTCGCTGCTTCCCGTCGTCGGCGTGCGGCTGGTACTTCTCCTGCTGCCCCACTTGCTCCTGCTTCTGTTGCTACTATTACATGTACTGTTACGTCCGCTGCTTCTTCTGCGGATGCTTCTGCTGTCGCTATTTGTGCTGCTACTGCTGCTGGTACCGCAGCTGCTGCTGGTCCTGTTGATTCAGCTCCTTCTTGCCGTAGCCACCCACCTTCTGACACTGGTAAGGCACCCGCTGCTGTTTGTTCTCCACGGGACTGTAACAACGCTGCACTTGTGGAAGGTGCAGGATTCTTTCTACGGCCTCTTGCCACCAACGTCTTCGTAGCAGCAGGCGCCGCCCAGCGCAGCCTAGAATCCGGCTGGTGCTGCCGCTCGGCTTGTTCCTGCTCTTTTGGTCCGTCCTCTTGCTGTTGCTCGTGGTACGGCCTCTTTTCCTGCTGTTGACCGAGGATCTGCAAGCGAGACTGCGTGAGAGCAGACGGGCAAGCAGCAGCAGCAGCAGCTCTGTCCAGCACGCAGCCGACGGCAAATGAAAAGGCCATTCGTACAGGTGAAGGACGAGAGAACGAGACGGAAGCAACAGTTTCACCGCAGTTACAGCAGAACGCCGCAGCGGTCCTGCGGTTGCGCCCCGTCCTCCGGCACAAGCAGCAGCATTGACCCGCGGTGGCGCTGCAGCGGCAGCAGCAGCACAGCATGTGGTGGAGTGAAGACGGCAGCTGCAACGCAGCCGCAGGGCCAGAAGAAACAGCGCCAGTACGTGCCATGAAGTGAGACGTGCGCGTGGGAGGCCGTGCGTGAGACTTACGAAGAACACGACGTCCAAGGGTTTACTCACACACAAACAGCAGCATACAAAGAAAAGAGAGGAGAACGGACGGATGAATGCAGATGTGGTGACAGGAAGAGTAGCATCGCCCACGCAGAAACGAAAAGCAAAAGCAGAAATACCGCTGTCGCCACCTTCAGTCACTTTCCCGTATTCAGCAGGCTACACAGCCGGCCTGCAGCCCCACTCAAAGACGCATATACTTTTATTGTGTGCGTGTGTGTGTGTGTGTGTGTGCGCGTGTCTGTCTGTCTGGCTACATATACATATATACATGTATATACACGGAGAGAGAGGACGAGATCGAGGTGGGTGTATATATGTGTCGCGTGTCAATCATTGTCCAGACGTGCGTACGCGTGTACTACTTTCGTGCGGAAAAGTAAGGGGGAATGCGCAGATATCCACGCGTAATGCAAAGATAAAGATTTGACTGCAACACCTGCAGTGTAGTGGCCAAGTGAGACATCGGAGTACGTCTGTGAAGACCTGCGCGGACAGGCAGGCGGCCAACTGACGATATTATGTGAAGACTCGTAGACAGGGAGACCGATCGCAAAGTATATTAGAGCCACCGTGAGCAAATACATATATCTATATACGTATATGCATGTATGCACTTGGGAATGTGTCGAGTCACATACGTATGTACAGAAGTAGGAGCGTGTAGGTGTTACATCGTTACACGGGCCTGACTCATGCGCGCCCAGCTACGGCCTCCACATTTCGACAATTTTTTGTAAGAGTGAAACGTTGTGGACGAGGAGTAACTTATCGACGGCCCAGGCAAACCGGTGCAATTCCTCTTGTGTACGGACGTGTATGCGTACACCAGCATACCGCCAGGTATGTGGGCGTATACAAATGTTTGAATGTCTGTACACAGAACCGGCGCATACGCACGCAAGTTAAGGCGTGTGGATATAAACAGACACGCGCGCTTGCTGGTACGTTTCGCCGCAGTGCGTTGTCAGCCTTTCAGGTGTAGAGGAAGGCACAGGAAGACAGAAGAAAGACACGGAGTACCAAACATCGTAGATGGCCTCTTCTGTCCGTCAACGAGAGCCAAGAATTACTGGACGCCTGCAGCAGCCACCGTCGGGCTCCTTTCCTGCTGCTGTGTGGACGTACGCGTCACAACAGCAGCACCTGCAGCAACAGCTGCCGCTACAGTAGCGGCTGCGGTCACACTGCAGCTGTGAGACGCAGGAAGTGGCACGAAGCATAGTAGCACAACGGGCGCTGCAGTGGCCACGTCAGCTCCAAGCACAAAAAGAAGCCATTCTACAACGGCGGAAACAGACCGCAGTACTGCCAACGGGAAAACGGGCAGCCCAGCAGTGCGGCAACAAGTGGCAGTCGTTGGCGATGGCAAAATGCATACCGTAGTTGTATTTTGCGCTGTTGCACAGTACGTACGACGCCGAGAAAAATACGAAAGGAACAGACAAATACATTTACGCGTACGCATACGGCTATGTGCCGTAAGTGGAACGCTTGATACGTGCACGCATACCAATATATTTGCGTATGTAGCATATTTAGAATCCTGTGTACAAGCACGGACACACGCAGCCGCGAACAGACGAGCATGTAGCATGTACGCATGTGTAACTCTCTCATATTCTACAGGCTCTACCACAGAGGATAAGACACAGCGCGCGCGCATGTGTATTGTTGGACACTTCCACTGCTGTTCTGGAAGAGCAGCGCGTCTCGTCATGAAAGTGAGGCGTTAGTGTTACAAACAGTAGGAGCACCACTGGAGCCCACGGGTAACGCAGCGTCAGCGACAGCACCCGACAGGCGGTAGCCGCACCAACGATTGAAGATCCACGCTCTTTACGGAAGAATCACGGAGACTATTAATATGATTGTTGAGCAATTCGAAAACGACTCATTACTTCCGAAGAACTACACGATCGTCTGCTTACATCCACCTGAAGATCGGGAGTACATCTCTCTTGGTCCTCCCGGCGGCCTCTTCAGTTCCGCCGGTGCAGCCGCGCCCAGGGCCTACCAATGCGCAGCACCACGAGGCAGTAGCAGGCAGGAACTGTTGTAATACAGGCTGCAGTAACAACTCGAACACCAACGGTAGCAACAGCAGCACGCGCAGCAGAGGTGCTAAAGCACGCCCAAGACCAGGAGCAGGAGCAGAAACGAAAGGAGGACGAAAACTACGAGGTGGACGACCACTCTCAACATTCGCAACAGAAGCGGAACAACTCTGTTTTTACCACCTGTCTGCAGAACATCGCCTCACACGAGCGCCGCCTCACAAATATGCAGAATCTTGCCGATGCTGCCCAAGGCCGAACACTCCGCACAGTACCGGATGAATGAGTAGCCCTTTTGACAAATACGGTTACCGGGGGCAAGGGTAGATCAGCAGGATGTATATCATGCCTTATCAAGAGCCAGGAAGGAAGAACGACAGATGAAGGGGAAATCCACATGCAGCGGAGCAAATGTATCTAAGGGATTTTGGTATCGCACGAGAGAAAGGCAGGACGACCGGGAAGAATAAGGTGGAGCAGTAGTAGGTGTATTTGTTGCAGTAGACGCGGGAAAATTGGGGCAGGAGTGACAGTAACAGAAGTGGTGCTTCTCTTAGCGGTGACTATGCCATCAATGGTACGATTATAGCCGTATGCCCACATAGTGACAGTAAAAACATGAGTCGTTGTACGGTTGAAATTAGACAGTACGGCTGTTGTAATAAAAGTAGGAGCAGCGATTGCACTGGTGGCATTGGACGTCATAATACTGTTTGAATTACAGTTGGAGTACCCCTAAAAATACAGATAATAGTAAGAATAGCAATGGAAGAAGTACCGATGCTAGTGACTGCTGGTAATGTAGCAGTGGAAGAGCACCACATACGTTACAGGAAATTTAACCGGAATAGAGAGGAGTAGGCGGTTGCCGGTCTGCGAAGAGCTGCGTCTTTGCAAGAAAACAGAGGAAGACAAGCGTAGGAAAAAGTGGTGAGCGAGAATTTCACTGGGACGTTACAAGAGACGGCACACACGTACGTATTTTTTGGTACAGCAAAGTCACACAGACGTAACTCTTGTGTAGATCAGCCTGTTACACAACACTCTATCAGCAAGTGCCGCCTGGCAGGATAAGCTGCAAGCACACTATTTCAGTGAGCCAGAGAGTGCAAAGGAGTCACGTTAGAAGAGATGAACTCTATGCTATCACGTCACTTTGCGGTGTAGGTGACGAATACATCTTATAACGGAACCAGGCAAAAAAAGCGGCATATGAAATATTTCAGACGGAGACCTTGAATTGTGTGCCGGTGAAGCACGTGTGTATTCTCGTCTCTCCGCGTGGAAGGTGTGTATGAGATACTCATGCTGCAAGGCATTGGGTCTTCTATACATGGCGTCGTGCTTTTATCTGGTACTATACCAGGGACACCTCCATATATAAATAGTCCTCAATCGCCTAGAGAAGGCGGATACCACGGCTGATTTTCCGCCTTTGGTATCCTTCAAACGAACAGATGAAAATGTTCTGCGGGCCTGCAGTTCTCGCGGTGGCGAATTGTTTTTCTTCCCTGAAATGAAATCAAGCAGCTGACCGAAATAATGGTTCATCCACCTATGGTATTGTTTGTCGTGCATTACGACGCGAGTACGTAATATAATCTAATGTACGTATACCCCACGTCTGCGTTTGCAGGTAGAGAACATAAGGCCTGCTCAGTTGCGCAACAATGTATGACCTAACACCATCATGCTAAAAGTGTTCGCGCGAGTGAGTTTGCACATGTTATGTATACGTTTGTGAGCTGGAACACATGCGTGTGTAAAGGTGTATGACCGTATCGGGTAGCCATTAGTAACCGTGTATCTTCGTTGCAAATTGAGACTCGCAGGGTAATGCACTTATCAACGAACTGGTCAGAAAATAGCCGCTGCATCTAGGCGACTGATTTTACTTGACTTGCCTTCAGCAGAGAATCTTCTCAGGGTGGGAGAGCGCAGATGCCTTCTGCAATGAAATCCGCTATTATAATACAGTTGCAAAGGAGGAGGAGCTCTCCACCGGCATCCGGAGATGTAATAGATTAGCAAGCGGACACTAGTTCACTTAACGGAGAAGTTGCCTCACTTTATTAAGAAGCAACTTCTATAAGAATGTCCTAGGGGGAGAAAAACAAGCTGGCGCGCTGAGAGAGCGTCCCTTCTAAAAGTACGGCAAGAGGGAGTACGTAAGAGCGCGTGTATATATCTAAGCAGGGCCTCTGCTCGAATGTAAAAAGGAAGTAGCCTGTCACCCCGATGCCGTGGACAGTGATAGGCGAGACGAGGAAGGATAGCCACCCTCTAATAAGCACGTGAACGAAGAAAGGATTCCTTCTCCCACAGGAGTTAAAAACGAATCGCACAAGGATTACTGTGGCTGATTTTCAGCGTGGTCTTTACTGGCGTAAGCAGAAGTAGTCCGCGTCGCAGCTGCATCTCCTGCAAAAGGAAGTCCTTTCAGTAGCGTATCGCGGGAATCGGTAACTGAAACAGGTAGACATATGCACTTGACTCTCTGGCCTGTTGGCTGCACCGCTCCTGCTCCTACGCAGTAGGCATTTTTGCTTCTGCTGTTGCGCACACGACTGCAAGAGTTGCTGTGGGGAAAGAAGCATTCAGCGCCCACGGCTTTGAGTGACGTATCAGTTGAGAAAGAAAAGAGTAGAGCAGATCCTTTCGTGATCCTGCGCGCACTTACACGTCTACGCACACATTGTTACGTACGTGCGTGCTAGCTTAGGTATGCGTAGGGTGGAGGAGTACGTCAGTTGACTTGATGTTTCCTTTGTCATGCGGAGCAGATACTCTGCTGCTCTTGTGATGGGGCCGTCACTGTTGCAGCGGGAGTAGGCAGCTGTGCACGGACCCGATACTGAGGTCGACTCCCGCTTTGTTGCTCGCCAGTACGGCAGAAAGTCATCGACTGAGCGCAGCTCCTGGACAATGACCTGTGCTCGGAAACACCAGCGTGAAAAGTACACCATAAACAACGTATGTAGTGCACACCTAATACCGCATACTACAGAGTGCAACCTCTGTTCACCTCGCACCCCCAAAATTCACTGAGGAACGCGAGTGCTCATTGCAGTTCTGATGCTGCTATCAATGAAGGTGAGCCTGCTTTTTCTGAGGAGCCTTCATTCACCCGTGTGAGGTCCCCGGGACCACTGCTGTCAAAATTGACCTCGCTACAAGCGCTTTTGTTGCTGCGTTGGGCTCTACTCGACCTGGGGTTGTTGGAAGGTCTGGTGCTGCACGTCAAGTGCTTGTAAAGGCAAGTACACCTAAGGAGATCGGATAAATGAAATTGAGAAAGTTGTACTGTTGGATGTGATGGTAAGAGTGTCAAAAGGACGAAGTACAGTGTACAACGAGATAATGTACGCGCGATGCTTTTCACAACAGTACGCTCCAAAGAAACACCTCGTGATATACCCTATTAAAGAAGATAATTTTCAGCCTGTTTCTTGTAAGGAGATACTTCTTGGTTCCCTGCTGCTGCTACCTTGTAACCCGCTGATGACAAGGAACACTACTACGGCTGCTGGTGCAGCAGCGTGGGGCTTCCTGCATCCCGTAGAAGCAGAAGCCGCACCACCGGGGTCTCTTACCTGCACGCAGGTAGATGTACTTCTTTCGGAGAAGACTTTGGGGACGCTTCCTGCTAAAGCTGTCTATGCGGTGGCCGCGTATAGTGATACGACTTGCTGCAACGAATTGTTGCTGTTGATGGAGCTGTGTGTCCTGCTGGTGTGTGCTGGTGCTGCTGGTGTTCTGCTGCTGCTGGTGGTGTGCTGCTGCTGGTGGTGTGCTGCTGCTGGTGCTGTGCTGCTGCTGGTGTTCAGCTGCTGCTGGGGTTGCTCCTGCGTCTGTGTGGGGGCCGACTTCTCAAGTTTTTCGTTGAGACTTAAATTTTCGGTGTACTGCGGTAGACACACAATTTCACGGCGTCTTAGACGTAAGTTTTTCGGCGTGTACAGACATAAATACCTTTGACGTCGTGGCAAAGGACACATCTGTTGTTGCATCAGATGCCTCAAACGGATATAATCTTGATACCGTCGCCGTCATCCTCTCAACGTCCCAAGGGAGCTGGACATACCCTGTAAAACTCTCTAGAGTCCTGCAAGTGCGCGTACAGAGAGCTCGTGAGCTGCTTTCCGCAATGTGGAAGCTCACCCACATCCAGTCAATCTAACAGATGCACGCCGCATGGTCGTCGTGGATGTTCTATCAACGTGCAGACATTCCACATCTTCCTCGCCTGAATTAGCAGCTCAACGTCATCGTCAATGGTGCAACAATGCTCGCACTGTCCACCCCACACATAAATATATCTTTAGGGACTTTATTGTATGTAGATTCCAACAACAGTGAATGTATAGCAGTCAGTTGGTTGCCTAGCAATGAGCCCTAACAGCACATGGGTCCCTCTTGACGAACTCATCCGCGCAGCGGGTTACCTAATGTGGCAATAAATGTGAGGAGAGCGAGGATAGGAAAGAGATAGACATAGCTCTTGCACTCGTGCAACTAATACGTGAGAGTGCGTGGTTCGTGTGTGTATATATACACATATATATATATATATATATCTGAACATGCATGCATACATATAGACAGACACATAAAAATTCCTCGGATTAGTGTGAGGGCGATTTCAGACTATTTCAGAGAGCTTCCTCTTGGTCCCTTGACGCGTGCGCATCGCGCAGCTGTTTTTCGTGAACGGTGCTGCCATACGTGCATCTGTCGCACAAGTTTTAGAAGCGGCGTGGATTCGAATTTCGTGTTTAAGTACCGACGTAAAACTGTTGTTTCAATCGGAGTTGTAGCAGTAGTCCGGGAGCATGTGCGTAATCCGCACTCTTCCGTTGTTATGCAGATCTGAAAAGACTTTGGTCTCCTAGGTCCGGGTAGCGTAATGTACAATGTGGAGGCTCCCAGTGTTCTGGACAGACATACACACGGGGTGAAAAAGAGCTGTCAAACGGTGCATCGTTAGACACCCCTTTGTCGTCTAACTGCAGTCATTCATTGATGAAAATTATTATTAAGCCACAGTCACTACACACAACGCAGGTGAAGAAGAATGATCTATGTCTCGGCATAAACACGTGTGCTTGCAGGCCTGTCTCTCTGTGCATACACATATACACACATCCATATACGCATACGTGTATGTCGCTGAATAGGCTTTTAATCCAACAAAATTACGCCCGTTGTTGTGCAGCAATGTTACGGCTCTAAGACGTGAGCCTCCTCCCCCTTTGCTTCCGTAGATTGTATGCGGGTAGAGACGCAGAATGCCAAGTGTGCGAGGTTTGACCCTCAGGGTACTGCGTGTGTTCAAACGTTGCAAATGCTCCTTGTTGAAGCTACACGTGGTCTGTACAACACAAGCTCGCTGCTGGAAACATAAAGTTACACCAGGCCGAGAGTAAGTGCGGTGCGCATCGACACTGCTCAACGTTGAACACTGTAACGGAAATATTGAAAGTATTTGCTGATTTGATCTACGTCTGCGTACATATATATATATATATATATATATATATATATATAT
>KL647289.1:4859382-4948599 GCA_000727475.1 Sarcocystis neurona | reverse complement strand
CGTACTATATATATATATATATATATATATATATATATATGTACACTTGTATGTGGGAGGCGACACTGGACGCTGCTTTGAGGGTATCCAAGTACAGCGTTTACAGGCGTATATACGTACATATGTATGCGTTTTTTGAATGTCCATATTGTAGGTCTACAGGCTACCACAGGTGAGTGTAGGCTTACGATGGTGTCGACGTATAAATATTCATACGTGCACACCTCCTTGTACTTCAATTGATAATTTATGCTTGAATCACTTGCTAGTCCGCTTATATGCGCAAAGTTGTATTTTGCGAGTAAGGTCTGTATCGGTGCATTTTCACCGATCTATCCTAAGTATGGCTAGCCCGCTACATTCCACCTGTACGATACAGCAGCATAAAACTTTCACTTTAACGGACGAAGAAACTCCAGGAAGTCTTTATCTGCGGTTTGATTGAGAAAAGAAGTAGTCACAACGAAGTATCTCAAAATGGATGAGAAACGAAATATGGTTGTACTATTTCGTGGAAAGGTAATAGCAGATAGACGGAGGATTCGCGTGTCGGTACAGTGAATACGCGTCCCCAGTGTCTGCCCTCCCCTGTCGTAGGAATATAAAACGTCCTACGTGTTACTGAGGAGTGTTGGGTCCCCTACGTTACCTGTAAGTGCTCTTTCGTTATATATACCAAGTTCGCGACGTTTTAACACATAGTACGTATATATATATATGTATAGATATTTATGTTGGTGCAAAAGAGTGCTGGGTACGCGTATCCTCCTTCTGGTGATACGTAGGTGTACCGTGTCCTTTTGCATTTACGTGCAGTTTTCCAACACGTGACACCACGCTGCAGATATTTGTCGTCCGCTCTGGCTGTGAAACGGCTCGTTTCTAGGTAAAACTCCCCAGCATGACACAGTTCCCCCGCAGTGACCCGTGCTGGCGCTTACACCTCCAATTTGACTTCGACTTCAGAGGAATCACCAAATTATCGGAGTTGTCGTATGTCCTGCGGCGTTACAATGACAGTGATTAACTAACCTTTCCATGTGTACAACACTGCTTCTTCTGCCGGATTTCGTCTTGTGACTACAAACTGAGTGTGAGCTAAAAACAGAATAAATTGTACAGATTGCAAGAATGTTGACTACTAACTGGAACAACGCGTGGCTCCACTGGTGCTTGCACAAGTGAAACTTTCATGGCCGTGTAAATTTTGTGGTGCCCCTCGGCGTTTTTGCAATAAGAAGACTTCGATAAAAGAAGAATCCGTTCGCTGAGAGGCTACGCTGGTAGCGGCAGCGCTTGTTGTAGGTGCGGAATTACTATTATATTTTCATATGTAGATGGATGTGTTCGTACACTATTTTAACAACATACGGCCTTTTTACACGCAGTACAAATAAAAAAAGTGCGAACATACGACAGACATATCCATGCGACCGTGTCTGAAAGAAAGTACACTTTTGTGCTTACCCACAGAAGGAATGAGCACCCGTAGCCTCGAGAGGGGTGGCAACGCCGACGATCCCGCTGTGCGTGTGCCTGGGACGATCTTACGTGACCTCAAGGTAGTGTTTTGTGTGTTGCCGTAGCAGCGCCCAATTTCCAGCCTATAGAGGGGCGCACAGCAGTAAATTTGCTGGATGCGTGTCTTAGACTGTGTTTCCTTCCGCATGTGTGGTATCAACGCTGTTGCCTGGGCAGAAGATTTCACGCCTACGAACGCGTGTAGGTAATTACGTGTAGCTGTCGTTTTATAGCGCCTTTTTCTCACAAATATCCTTCTCACGCATCTACACATATACGTCTAACATAGTGATACATGCGCCCCCTATTTCGCACAACATGTACACCTAATTTTTACGTGTATACATAAGTCAGCAGGCTGTCTAGAATTGCGTGCGCAGAAATACATGTCCCTACGAGAGCAAATGCATATACGTCCACACATATGTATATACGTGCGCGTACACGCTTGTATATATGTATATCTATGGATGTGTTACACGTACTGTCTGTCAGCCCGTACTAACTGAGGGTTTACAGTAGACACAGACACCCACGGACAGTATAGGTGAACAGGAGTTCGGCATTTCGTGCATTTCAGAGCGAACTGTCCAGAAGTGTGAAGAGGGCTCATGACTTTTTTTCGGTAGGCTTCTTGTGGCGTCAAAAATACGTACCTAGTCAGTGCTGGTGCTGGTGCAGTAAGTACTACTGCACGTCGTTGTTGGTGGGGTAGCTGCGGCAACGACTATTTGTGATTCTCGTACTGTTGGAAACTATGGTTTTTGAGGTCGTTAGTGTCGTCGGCCTCCTTCTCATAGTGATTTTGTCCGCCTTACTACGGTAAGAAATACAGTTCATTACCACGTAGGACAAAGTGAACTGGTTTGCAGTATCCTTTCTTTGTCGCGGTACAAGTATGCCGGGCTTCGCCATTCGCCAGCCTTTTGTAGACTATCAGTTAACTCCTAGAGCGGCGTAAGGGTCCCACACGAACTTTCCGGCCTGAGCCTTTCTGTGAAGCTGTGGCACGTGCACACCAACTGTGGTGAGAAGATCCTCCGTGAAATGTGGTCAACTGTCTATTCGTTGTGACTCAACAATATCCTTGAATAAATTTGGCAGACGCGTGTATTAAACGAGTAAATGGATCAGCGGGTCTGCGTTTTGCGATGTCAAAACGAAAGTCAAATGATAGTCCGTCTTTTCAACCGTGACTCCTTGGCGGTACGCGTCCACAACATTCTTTCCGCAACAATTAGACGAAGTGGTTGAAGCGCCTCCCTTGATATCCGCACTGGAGCTGGTAAAGAAGCCGTTTTCCATAATTCTGTATTTCCAGCCCTTTATGCCTAAGCGCAGGGGTTTCATGATGTACGCAGTTCCCTACGGCCCTGCTCGGGTCTCAACGAGCCGCATTTTGTCGTGCGTCAGAACGATTTGGACTTCAGCTCTACGCTACAAACAGTGGGCATCCATTGTGTTCCAATACTTGTGCTGGCGCATTAGCTTAATGATTTCCCTGTCTGCTCTGTCGCGTGTAGATAACGTGGACTACGCGATTGATGTGTACAAGCGTTCACTACACTCTGCACCTTTCTGTAACCTTTCTGTAATCCTCCTTATCGCGCTTGATATCCTTACGTGTTCCTACGTGTCACTCTAGAACTTTCTGTCTTCGCGTGCCTGCGTTTGTGTGTCGGGCTATCCAGTCCCGTATGTGCTATGCGTACTTTACTGCCCGTTATGCGTGTGTAGATGTGATAGCATGGTGTTCCCCATCTTAAACGCTAGGAACGAACTGGGAAGAGGTAACAAGTACGCGGCCGACTCGCTATAAGAAAGAATCTGCAGGAAGTGTACTTTTTTGTGGAACCCTAACGAGTCTAGGAAGGTAGTGCTGTCCATAGCTCCACGTACGTGCGCGTGAGTACGGTAAAAGTGTCTTCTCAGCAAGCAAGGAGAAAGAAAGTCTTTCTCGGATCTTCTGTGGATAGTCAATCCTTTCGTACGATTGCGCGTGTGCAGCATTCTACTCATTTGTTCGCATGGGTGTGAAGTCCTTGGCAAGAACGGTAGCAGTGGTTGTAGAAACACCAGTAGTGGCAGTAGTAGTACTGGTAATACGTGTAAGAAGGGTACGGGTGGAAGGAGTGTTAGCTGTAGTCCTAAAGGTAGGCAGTACCTGCTATTAGTGATAGAGTTGTTTAGACCGAATGGGATGCTTTTTTCACAGCGATCGAAGGTTCCCAGTGTGGGAAGGTGAAAGAGACAGTCTAGATACGTGTGTCGTAGGTGGTGCACGTGTGAATTTTTTAAGCAATATGGACACGGTATCGGAAAAGAGCTACACCCAGACACAGACTGTTCAATGGCCTCTTGCACTGTAATGGGAAGTGTGCCTATAACAACAAATATACATAGATGAACGGCAAGCTTCCTTCCGTCTGTTGGAATCCAGCTCTCCGGAATTCGAATGAGCTAATTTGATGCATCACACTGTTGGCCAGAGAATTTCCAGGAAGTCCCTCTAGAGGAACTAATCATATCTACATATGCGCAGGGCCGTGGTGGTAGTTGGAGATTATACGTTCTCGCACGTAACGTTGACAGCGTATGGCTCTACAAACACGATAATGCCTGCCGACTTATTTGTAGGTCCCTAAGTTTCCCGCCTTCTCCCTAATGGTGTCCTCCTCGTCCTCCTCCTTTTTGTTCTTCGTCTACAAATAGCACAGAAACGAGCATATGCTTCATTCTGCAGGTCAGCGATATATGCGTGTACACGCGCGACATGTACGCAGTCAACTTTTGCAATGCAAACATTAACAGTCATCAACCCTGCACACGTGCACCTGTATGTTTCCCTACGATTAAAGCACTTAGACAGCAGACGTCTTTTGTGGAGCATAACAAGGGCTTAGTTATGATTAACTTCGTCTGCATTGTGACCCTACAGGGCGTCACCCATCAGGCCACGTCCAACAGAATCCGATCTGCTCATAATGCGTCTTTCAGTAACGTGACCCTGCGTGCAGCGGTAAGATAAATTCTGGAAGTGCGGCATGTTGAATGAATGAGGAGTTCTGTAGCGAGAGGCGATAGGGGGGAGACGAGAATTTTAAGTCAATTAAGGCCGACATGACATCGCCCCACGACATTGAGTATGAAGGGAGATCACTCCGATGAGTTAGTCGCGAAGGGAGACAAATAAGTACACAGCAGAACTTCTCTCGCTGCTTTGCTCGTGGGGCCCCGCAGTGAAATCCTCCAGAAGCGATAACACCGACGTTTGCGTGGACATGCGTCTGCTTCTACGCCGTACACAGATGCACACACTTCTCCAGTGGTTGTTTACGACATATATATAATGAAATCCGTAGGCATCTGTACGCTTAACAAGTCCGTTGTTCTCTGTCAAAAAGCATACAAATGCATACGCAGTCTTCTTTTCTGCTTCTGTAGCCGGTTTCCGGCTCCACACAGAGCGCTGCTGACTCGGTGCTTCTCTGTTCATCCTAGGTAATTCAACCAACACACCATGGCGGTCGCGGACGAGACGAACTGCTGTTGCGGCGTAAGTCATCAATCATAAGCGACAACAACAGACGTTGAGGGACGCTGTTCGGCTTGCTGCTGCCCTGAATTTCATGGAGATGGTCACTTACACCCGCGATCATATACACAGGCAGGCTCTACGATTTTTAGGTCATATGCCTACATACGTGCAGTGGACTATCCATACGTGTCGACTCACATACGAAGAAGCAACCACGGACATTCACGTACACACATACTCACTCTGCACGTTGGCTTACAGATGCGTACACATGCGTATACACCTAAGTGCTCACCTACAACAACGTAGGTCCATACTAACTCTCTTGTAGCTCTCCGGTATCAGAGACAAAAATCCGTCACAACCGCGACGACGCTCTGCTTGAAGACTGCGTGTAGAACAATGACAACGTCGGCAGATCAGGGAGGTCACACAAGTGTGCGTAAAGCGCTGACTTGTGTGTACTTCGGCGGACCGAACACGTCCCAGTTAGATACAGAAAGAGAGGTAACGAGCTACGTTGCCTGGATGTTTTGTCTAACCGCTATATTCTGATCAACGGGTTGTGTGACTTGGAGTAGTTACACTGTAGATGAAACGGTACCAGCTCCTCTGATTGAGAAGCAAAGTTAATTGCATTATTCATGTGCACCGTGTCAAACTTTAGGGTGGTCCCAAGTACGCATAGCCACGAGTCGGACGCTCACAGAGCTCGTCTCTCCAGCTGTATGCGACTGTTGATGCACAGATGCAGTTTCTTTCCTCTGGAAACTCTTTACTGCGCAAGATATTTCTGAGCAGCTTTGAAGCACCGCGCATCTGAAGTTTTTTTTTTCAGGTCCCTCAAATGAAGGACCCGCTGGAGAAGCAACTGTTGGTTATGGGAGGAGTCCTCAACATTATTCTCCCGTTTGGAACTGGCGCTCTGGTATGCGGAGTCGCTACTAAAAACAAACAACTCACGACAGTGGGGTTGCTTCAATTAGCCAGCGCCTTCATTCTATTTGGAGGGCTCTGGTCAATGATATACGGTGTCCTCATGATCATTCAGGGTATGCAGCTTTCTGAGACGACGTCTACGTCAGAAGCAGGAGTAGAAGGGGGACAAAATCCGCAAACACCGGCTGAGCCTCAATTTCCTGCCGCAGCGCCTGCACCAACAGTAGAAGCACAGCCGCCCGTGGATACACCTCTAACACCGGACTTGAAAACAAACGGTGCCCCCGATCCTGCACCAACAGTAGCAGCACAGTCACCCCTGGATACACGTTTAACACCAGACATGAAAGCAGACGGCGACCCCGATTTCCCCCGTGACCTCGAAGCCGGGCCGCCTTTTTCTGGACCTCAAGCTTCGAATTCTTTCACCAGATAGTGCAATGCTCAGCAGTCCGCACAGTGACAACCGCCCTGGTGCTGCTGTTGGGCTGTCACCGGCACGTGCTCTCATGCCACTGATGCTCATGTAGCTGACTTACCTGATGTGGTGCTGCCCACGTGATGCTACAGATACAGCAGCTGCTGCAGGTGCGTCACACTTCGCATAGCTTCTTCAACCGGAGTGTCACCGCTGCTTCGCTTGTGATGCAGAGACTCCTTCATTCAATGGTGCTGCATTCGTATAAATGCTACTGGTGCAGCAGTCAGGGCGCCACTGCTGCATTGGTGGTCCCCCTTCTTATTCACCTTTGACGATGCTCGGACTTCTTCAGTCATGGTACACCTGTCGATGCTTTCTTACTCGTGGACCTGCTGCTGCTGCTGCTATTATTAGCTCTGCTGCTGCGTCTTTACCGGCTCGGTTGCTGCTACGCGTGTGTCACTGCAAGGTTGATAAAAAGGATGTGCGACCGCGTTCAAGGTGCAGCAGAGAACTTCAAGGTCGAAAATGAAACCGTGTCCACCACCGTCTGTCGAAGAACTACTTAAATATGCACGCAACAATTTATACTTGAACACGTACGCGTGGTCAAGATGTCTTTTGTTGGCGTTTGTTTCATTGAAGAGCATGCGCGCGTTCATGGTTTGAGCAACTATTCCTAAAATACGATAAAGCTGTCCGTAGGCTGCAAACGTCGCTGTGGTCTATTCTTACCAGCCACTGAACGCTCGGTAAACTGCTCCCGGCACTATTTTACACCAGAGCCCCCTTCTACACATCCTCGTGTATAAAGTACAAACTTTATCAATATCTGGACGTACAGTGCACGCCTAGTTCTTCACTCGCACATGCACTGCACGCCTAAAGCTACATTCGTGTATGAAGCACAGACGTACAGGTGCGTACCAGTACAACACAAAATGAAGAGCAGACTGACAGATACAGTAATACAGTACAGGTTACCTATGTGCGCATGTGCAGTAGATACCTGTTAGTATACTTACCGACGCCAAAGACATTTCGGAGAATGCTCGCAAAACTGGTGCAAACAGCCCTGCAATAATGAGGCCTACACCGACCGCACTAACTTATTCGTTGCACGCAGTGGTTAACAAACAAAGTGTTTACAACTGTGGAAGACGAGAACACGCAGATTATGTTGCTGATACTCCCGCTTTCGTGCGTCTCGCACGCGTGTATCTACCTTCTCCTGTGTTGTACTCACAAGAGTACGCAGGAGCTCCAGCGGCAGCCGCGGATGCGGCAGGCCACCAGTATACAAACCCCAGCAACAGCTGGGGACACAGCGGTCCATCACTAGAGGAGTGCAGCATCGCATACGATAGAGAAGGCCACCGAAACACGCAGGCATCCCTGCCAAGCCTCAAACTGTGCGTATTTCACTTTTCACACGTATGCCTCCCTTTATCGGGGGCCCGGGCCATCTTCCAGCCATCACTATATAGCTTGCCTCTCTGTTCATTTGAAACCACCTCGGGGTCGCTTCTCTATAGCGAATGACTCCAGATTTTCTGCACCCGCTTGCAGAAGCGGAAACGGAGGTCTTTGCCGTAGCTTCGAGGTAGAAGACACGAGGATAGTGTAGGCGCTTCGAAGCGAAGGAAGCAAGGTTGTTGTAGGAATGCATTAGCACAGGACGCAGGCGCCTTGTTCAGTAGATGGGCTGACGATGCCGGTTTGCTTGAGTCGTAGAGACAACGTAAGGGCGCATCTACATAAGAGGGCTGTGGATGTGCGCCGGTTGAGGACTCCAGCCTGGCAAACACGCGCGTAAGTAGTAACGGCATCGGGTCAAGTGCGTGAAGGAGGGAGCAACAGGCAACAGTCTTGAACTGAAGTCTTGCAAAACGGACGCGTAGGCCCCGGCCTACAGAAATTATCAGAGCACCCTTTACACGGAGTAACTAAAGTACAAGGGCACATCTGTGCGCACGTCCTTGCGAAAATGGTACTTCCACGTGTATACACAAGATTAAAGCATAGATCACCACTTCAATGTTCTAGTGTTTTGTACTCGTCCGTAGCTTCAGAAACGCAATCATATATACACGTGTGTGCTTCCATAATCATATTTAATAACCTGCGCACAATCTGTGCGCCAGTGTAGCACCTACAGTAGGTTTTCAATGCTGGTAGGCAGATCCTTCCCATGAATCTCCATACTTAGCGGGATTGCGGGACTAGTGTTAGCGACTGTTGAGTCCCTACCAAAGTCAACTTGTGCAGCGTGTTGCACTCAGAGAGCCTTGTCGCCAACTCTTTCCACAAGATAAGTAGTTTCGAATAGTCAAATGAAACACGCTACTCAAAGGCACCATCCACCGTGAATGCGCACTTCCACACGTGCGCGCACAGGAAGAGTTTTTATGTATCGAGTCTTCAAAATTTCCAGTTAAGGAAAACATTATGGCGTGCGTTTGCTGTTTCGTGCATCTCGAAACCGGCACACAACTGTTTCACGCCCGAAGAGACATATGACCATAGGTCGTATGTCTCTTCCATACTTGACATAATGTCATGCGTGTACTTGCGTAGTTCGCTTCGACGTTGGTGTACGAAGCAGAGGGGAGAGCGCCTGTCTGCTGCGTAGCTGTCCAGTACGCTTTGGACCGTCATTCACCCTGTAGAGCATATACATGTATACGTATTCATGTTCTCATTATAATTTTGCGTATGTGCGCAGAATGTGTGGCGCCTGTAGGAGCTTAAATGCAGATGCACGCGACACGTTGTCCTCACTAGGCGAATATATATACGTATATATGTTCGTGTGTACATGTTTGGGTGAGATCCTGGTATGCAGAAGCAGGAAGCAACATAAACATGAATGCAGTGCAATTTGTGGTCTCGACACTCACTCGAAGTCGCGGGTATGCATGTAGGCGAGGCATTCGTCTTAAGAGCAGAGCCAGGGACTTGATACCGTACGTGCATGTGGGTGAAGGCTTTAATGTATACAGTTTCAAAAGCGTCACACGCTGTCTACTCTACGCGGTAAGGAGGAACCAAAAATAAAGTACACAGGACTATGACGATCTGTGGTAACACCGACCGTTCATACCCTTCGGAAGAAGTACGTTGTAGAAGCCTCAGCTCATAATAACAACAGTCTTAAGTACCACTTCAAGCAGGAGACGCGTTGGAGAGGCGCTACACATCTACATCCGTACGTATAAAATCAGATCGACCGCGGCATTCAAAAGTATATATATATACACATATTCTACAGTGCAGAAGTAGTTTACGACACAGAAGAGACAAAGCAGCCTACCAGCGCGTCACTGTATTCCAGCCACAGCGGCCTGGCGCTGGTCGCCGTCCGTCGTACGGGGTTGATGCGGGTACAGGCCCGTTACCACCTCCATCGCGTAAATATTTGCTGGTATGCCGACAACCGTACAGGAATTCACAGCCGGTCAAATGCTCAAGCCCGGAAGTTCTGCGCACTGTTAAAACGTGTAACCTTGTTTTCCGTCCGTTGTACCGCGTGAAAAGCTAGGCTCTGCTACTTATTGTATGCCACTTCTGAAGCAGAAGCACCTAACCCTACAATCCCGCACGTGGAGCGAGCAGGATATTCACAGTAAAAACATGTGAGTAGACCGCTGCGCCTCCCACCCACAAGGCGAATACCTTTTCTCGACCTCTTCATGCGTTGATGGCCCACGTATTTCTGCTGGTCAGCGCGGTGGCGACGGTGATCCCCGTTCGTGCACGCCGACGAGTACACAATTGCGTCGATATGTACCGTTGAACACGTATTTGTGGCGACGGTAGGCATACGTAGAAAGCGTCAACCCCCAGACGTACCGCACGAAACTGCCCGTGTAAAAGTACCTCTAATATGTAGGTGGCGACAGCTAGCCGACGTATCCGGGAGATGAATCCACATACTTGTCTAGACCAGTCATTCCCGCATTAAGCGGTAAAATGACGCGGTCCGTCAATATGGTTCGGGCTTGAGCATTTGATCGGCTGTGAATTCCTGTACGGTTATCACCGTACCAGCACATATTTACGCTGTGGGGGCGGCAAAGGGTCTGTACCCGCATACACAGTGTACGATGAACGGCGACGAGCGCCAGGCCGCAGTGGTTGGAGTTTAGCGACGCGCTGCTAGGCTGCGCTGTCTTCTGCGCCGTGAACTACTTTTGCATTGTAGAATATATGCATATATATATATATATATATTCATCTATGCGCCACGGTCGATTTAGGTTTATCGTACGGATGCAGATGTGGAGCGCCTGTCCACCGCGTCTCCTGCTTGAAGTGGTACTTAGGCTTTCATGCGCTGAAGCTTCTGCAACAAAGGTTTTTCTAGGGTATGAACGATCGGCATTGCCACAGGTCGTCGCAGTCCTGTATACATTATTTCTGGTTCCTCCGTACCGCGTAGAGTAGGGAACGTGTGACGCTTTTAAATCTGTATACGTAGAAGACTTCGCCCACGCGTACATACGGAATCAAATCCCTGGCTCTGCTCCGAAGGCGGGTTCCTCACCTACGTGCATCCCCGCGACTTTGAGTGAGTGTCGAGATCACAAACTGCACTGCATAACCTGCCCATGTACACGCGTGTGGCCACCTAGACACCCTCTTGGACTGCTAGACATTGACACTTCTTGCCTGCTTCAGGTTGGCAACCTCCAGACGTGCAGACCTGAAATTTCATTTCAGTTTTGAGATACGCCGTCTGGTAGGGTGTTGGTCACTGATTGAATCGAGCTCCGAAACCGTTGCAGCACCTCCCAGTAAATAAACTTAGATCTACTCGCCCTCCAACAGCAGCGACGAGCCGTGGCATAGTCTTCTTCCCCTGTTCGACTGAAGCTTCGCTGCACTCGAGAGTCTGAATGGCGTTATGGTGTCAAGCAAAAGTATACGCGCGTTTTGTTCCGTGCGTCCCTCTTCGATCGTCGCCTCATAAAAGTTTTGGTAACATCAGCTGCTGCAGCAGGAATATGTTTACCATTGTGACGAACCGGGGCCGGGGGAGTGCGGGAGTCGATGACTACTTGAGAGAACGACGCACCAGCTCGGCACAAGCAAGATAAACTTTTTCGCAGAAGGAGAGAATGCTCACCTGTTCAACCTTGACGAGAAAAGGAAACTACCCCTCATATCCTGTTTTACAAGACCACCACCGCCTTCGGCACACAGCTCAGTCAAGATGGCGACAGAGGACGAGCAACTTGGATGCTGTTGCGGGGTAAGTGACGACGGCAGAGGAGCGCCGCGATGCGGCATCTACTTGCGAAGCATCCAGAGACGAATTCAAATGGAGTTATAAACTTTACATAACAGAAACACTTGTGATTCGTGTGTATTTTTGGTAGCAAAGACACGCAAGGTGGCAGTCACTTCCATTGATCAACATCATACTGCCGCAGTCACTGTATTCCTTCATAGAGTCTATAGCGTCAAGAAAACGAAAGTTGCAAATGCGTGCACGGCGATGTAGAAGATTGTGCAGAACAGGTGACAGCCAGTAGTATGGCTTTGTACACATCCGTAAGCATCCGCCGCATACGCAAACTCCACCGCCCGCTGCCATAACTAACTTCGTTGCTATTCGTTCTGTTTCTCTGCGCGATGGCAAACGTGGAGGTAAACACCGTGTGGACCGCCCGAAGCGAAACTTACCCTGTTATGTATCGTCTCCTGTTTGCTGGCTGTGTTCGCAAGTACACAGCGTCTTCCTTACATGCAGCATTTGCTCTTGACATGGAGCAGAAGCGAGCACACTTTCTGCTTCCTCTTCTGCTTCACCCGCATCTTGTGTTAATACACGAAGCCTTCTAATACCATCTCTGCCGCTGGTGAGTATGAGCTGCGGATGAATTTTGGTTGTCCTGACTGCTCTAGCATCGTCTTCGCCTTTGTTTTTTTACCTCACACCCGTGTGCTTTCTTCTCTGTATTCGAACAGGGCGACACCGGAATCGCTTGATCAGTTCCATTCTCGGGCTGCTTCGCATTTGTATGCGAATACATGCAGGTGCTTAAGGTGTACGTACGGTGGCCTACGAAGTGACTGCCTTTCTTGCAAAAGAAAGACTATCGTTTGCCCCACTAGGTTGGACGAACAGTCTTCATAGGAGTACACTTTTGTACGTACCACTGTAGCCCCTTACTTAATGCACACATCACTTCCCGTTATACGTGACAACGTGCTTTCTTTTTCTCATCCTGTCCCCTCCTCGACGACAGTCAATCGTTATTCTGTGACTGTGTTGTAGCTGTCCATGCTTTTGTAGTGTTTTCCTCTGGTGTACCTCTCGACCACTTCACATGCGTCTACGTTGATATACGTCTGTCTGCGTGCGAATCCAGGTGCACGCATATGAAGACATGTGTGCACCACAAACCGTGTAATACCAGATCCACCGGTGTACATATATATATATATGTATATACATATATATAATGTTGACAACACAGATTTATGTGTACGCCCCGCTATGCGTTTTGCAGACTTGTTTATACGTTGTTTTCCTGTCTTTTCACCCCAGTAATACCAGTGCCACTTGTGAGCGTCTTTCAAGTTCCGCTTAACTGCCGCGCGCGTGAGAGCCCCCGCCCGTTTTGCCATCTCCCGTGTTGTGTTCCTTGCCTCCCTTTCCCTGTTCTCTTCCTCGAGTTGTTTTCTCCTTGTATTTCCTGCGGCGTCTTTTTCAGCTTTGTCCTTTTGATATCATTCCTCTCTCTAACCCGTCTCTCCCTACAACTGTGAACCCTTCTTCTACGCGGGGCTCTGCCACCGTCTTCCGTTGTTTAGTATACTCCTCTTCCTCTTCAAGTTTTCTTGGCCGTTTTGCTCGTCTTCCAAAACTGCATGAAACCAAGCCTTTCCGCTACCTTTCTCGTCTTCCCTACCCTTGTTGCTTCTTTATCTCTCGTGCTCACCGTCACCTCTTTGTCGCGCCCCCTAGCTTCCGTCCGTTGCTCCTTGGTCCCTCGTCTTCGCACACGACAGTTTTCTTGCTTTTTCCCTCTGGTCCCAGGTCCGCATTTGCTGTGCAGAGATGTAGCTCCGCTCACGCTCGAAATTGACCGTGACGCGCCTCCAACGGACGTACATAGACATCGATTTGACGACACCTTCAAGGATGATCATCTGAATAGGGAGGACGCGGTGTCAGAGGAAAATTATTGTCACCATTTCGAGTCGTGTTTCTTGCTGCCCTCCCTCACCGATCACGAGGCCGCACACGTATTTGTGTACGTATATACATATACATATATATATATATGAATAGATGAGCAAATGCACTGTGAAGTCATTCGCTAAAAGCCCTCTCTCAATCTATACACATTTGTCGGTAGTATTACTTGTTCGATGGTGCTTCAGCCAAAACAGTAGCGATTCTGCAATGTCGACTGCTTTACTTTTTCACCGTTTAAAATTCACGGAGGCAATGTACAGGCCTAAATATATGCGCACGACTATGTCGTGCATTCATCCTCTCCCTCCGTACCTATATTCACATGGCTCGCGTCTCATTTGAATGCGTTGTTTCAGGTACCTCGTATGAAGACCAGTCGTCATCGAGTACACTTGATAGTTGGAGGTGTCGTAAATATTTTGATGCCTTTTGGAGTAGGTGCAATAATAGCTGGGGTGCTGATGCCGTCGAGACATCTTGTGCGGACGGGAGTGATTCAGATGGTTTGCGCCCTGTTTATCTTTGGAGCAGTTTGGGCTTTCTTCTACGGCATCCTCATGGTGTGCTACGGTTTGCTTGGGGAAGTAAAGTCCCCATCGGGTACGCAGTCAGGACCGCCTCTTTCAGCTACACCCTAGCGGGCGAGCAGCTGAGACACTGAAAAATGTAAGGAACGGAGGGTGGAGAGGCAGGAAGCAGATCTCCTCGTGTGTTTTGTATATCAAAAGATCTGCCTTTTTTGTAACGCTTGTGTACGTGTGCCGCTCGCGTGAAATCACCTGTGTATATGTGTACTCATGGAGAAAGAAAGGGATTTTTACGTTTCTTGCTGAACGGGTGCGGAACCACACGCGTGCACCCTTGTGTGTGACTGTATGCGCATGCACGCGGGCCTGTCCAAGGCGTGAACCCTTCCTTACGTTGATCTGTGTGTCTGCGACGATATTCATCTTGTATATCTGGGCCATCATATTTACTGCTATAATGCTTATAATCACATTACCTGTGCGTCTTTGTGTCCGCGTCTACATGGTGGCGACGTTTGGGGTGTTGCCTTTTTGTGTACGCTGCTGAGCAGTTACGCGTTGGTTGTCTTTTGCGCCTTTGAACTATATCGTAGTTTGTGTCGCAGTCACAGTCGCGTGCCTTTGCGACCAAGAACTGTGGGAAAGGAAGTAAACGGCATACTGTTTGCTGCAGCCGATCTGCGGAGTGGTCCACGGTGCAGATTTTGAACACCTTCTCCACGTAACTGAGGGTGAACCATTCTTATACAATAACCAGTCGCGGCGGCATCTACGGTGAAGTACTACTGTGTAAGTCGTGAGTGTTCATCCACACTGCACTGCCTCTCAATCACAATTCACATGTTTTGCCACCACCCTCACGCAGAAGCGTGCAACGTGCATTTTCCTGCACATGGCCGATGTCACGCACGTGCACTTTTTGCAAGCAACATTATTGCGCCATCACTACCCACACACGTGGATTGTTGATATATATGCACACACTGTAGATCCTTTATACGAGCCGAGTATTGTTTTTTCTGCAAATACCCTTATTTGTTTCGTATGTTGAAGCATGAGGACGTACGCAGACGGTGTCGACTTGTAATGCTGCGTTGCTGAAAGTGGCCTGTTCCTTCTTTGGCTTTGCGGACAAATAGAACACGTCCGATTCAGGCGTGTGGCCACCCAAATCTCTCTCGTTCCCTTTCAAGTGTTCGCAGGTCTGCGACGTCAGGGGATGACTAGACACTAGTTCTCCAGGAGCGAACGCCGATGCACTTCGGTCGGGGCGTACTATATTTTGGTGCAGATTACATCGTGCGCCCAGCCGGTGCAAATCCTCCTTTAAAGACAAATATAACATAATTCACTCATGCGTTCTGCACGCAGTGAAAACATTCTGGAGGGGACGTTGCATTATTTCGTGCGCAGCTGCAAGCAGTGCCTGACGAAATTGCATTAGCTGTAACGTTGCAATGCACCTGTGTTTACCTGAAGGCTTCTCTCGACACACCGAAATTTCTGCTCATCCTACGTGGTATACCGTTCTTGTTCTGTATCTTTCGCAGTCTTATTCGTGGACTGCGTGTACGAGTGCCGCATACTACATAAGGTTTTAAAGGCTTTTGTGTGGCGCGCTACCGTTGCCGGCTGAGTTTTCGACAAAGATAAACCTTCTAGCTCCACACGGTGAGTTGCCGTTGCTGGGTTGTCTTCAATGCGAACGCTTCTGCAAGCTTGTCTAAAAGCATAAATATTTTGGGCATTTACGTACAACGTTGAATCCGGCTAGTCTGTGTCTCTCAATAACTATCTGCTAACGTTGTCGCTGGCTACTTTTAATACTTCTTTTTCAGAGTGTTTGTTAGCTTGCTGCTGTGGCTGCTTACAAAATCTTTCCTGGAGGCAGAAGCAAGGCCATCAAATGAAAGAGTATCACCCACCCTCAAATGCTGGCACTTACAAGCATGTCTATTTGAGGAGGGGTGCGTGCACAACGTGAGTGTACGGACGTGTGCAAAACGAAAAAAAAAAACATATACGCACACATATTTGTAGATATATATGCATACGTACTTGCCTGCGTATACGTGTAATTACTCTGTAGAAAACAACAGCACACACGTACCCGCGCAACACCCTTGATGGGTAGAATGGACTACGCTGCAGAGAGGACTGTATTGAGGTGCATTGTGCTACAGGCGCTGGGCCTCTGAAGGGTTCAGAAAGAATACTGCACTGCCCAACCGGTCCACAAATATATATATATATATATAAATATATATATATATATATATGCGGAATGTATCTAGTGCAGTGGAGGTGCGATTTGAAGTTTGTGCTGACGGGCAGCGGTGAGCATATATATATATATATATATATATATGTGCATGTGCAGTGCATCTAGTGCAACTCAGGTGCAATGTGAAGTTTGTGCCGACGGCCCTGCAGCGGTGATTAGGCCAGAAATAGCACTAGTTCGCCCATACACATATATATGTCTACGTGTGTCTGTCTCTGTATCCTGTACGACACCTCGCCCACTGAAGTGGGATTGGTTCGGCGAGAAGCAACGCAGGACCTATATATATACGTTCGAAGAGCAAACATATGCAGCTATACCCGCAGACAGAATTAGCGTATTTTCGACAACGAAGGGCAGGTAATATTCACTATGGAATTTGGAATGCAAGGCCAGACTGGGGATCGACTCGGAAGACCGTGCCACACGGAGCACGACACTTAATAAACTGTATTTTAAGGTGTCCATCTGTACAGTGGCACAAGCCTAATCATGAACAGATATTCAGAGCAAAAATGAGACGCGGACACATATACGTGACTACACGCATTGGTAGAGATATACAAAGGATGCACAGATCCTTACTCGGCACCCCGGAGATCTCGCGTGCGTGTAATGATCTCATGTTCGTGTAACAACAAAAACCGTATGTGCTAACACATGAACGTGGTCTGTAGAGCTTCTAACGAGGTGACGCTTCGAAGTCTACGCTTATCGATCTGCGTAGGTGATTTTTAGCTGTTCCATTGTACAACAGACAAAAAAGAGCACAGCGGTCCGCGGGGACCACATTGCAACCTGCCTGTACATGTTAAGAGGTACGTTCACGGGAACACACCCGCATAGATTCGGGTATGCCGTGCGAAAATACTCGTACACACACGTACACACCGGCATCATAGGCTTGAAGGGGAACGTCGCCTCTGCAGCAAAGGGTCAGTTAACCCTCATCGCGTCTTACAAAATAGACTAAAACGCACTGAAACGTGTGGAGCTTTACTTTCGTGGCCTTCTCGTACGTCTGGTGTACCGCTAGACTTCCGCCTTTGCCGTCACCACTTCGTGCACGCCTGACTGCACGCAGGTGTAGAGGAGCTGTAGAAATCTTGCAACCTTTTGTAACCGCGTATGCGTTTGTTTGTACACACACGTATTGACCTCGCAGTAGATCATTAGAGCGACGCATACACGCCACATATACTTTCCTTCCCGACTACACCATCTCACCATACAAATGCGTGTGTACACCCATACGGTTTCAGCAGACAGTTGTACCATCTCTGTACCCCGAGACACATAGTGGTCTTCCAAAGTGTCACCATAGAGATATACATTGGTTCGGTACTTTTTGCCACATTTGGACCTGTGCCTCCGTGAAAGCACTCGTAACGCTGACAGCTGCCATGCTTCGAGACAAGCCCTGTGTTACTGTCGCTGCCACTCCCGCATACTTTCCTCCTTCAGAAAAGCATGCAAAGCACGCAGTGGGACGTCCTGCAGACGTAGACGAGAGCGGTAAACATTCTACGCTTCTTGACACATGCCTTCCTGCTGTACACGAATCCGCAGACACATACGCGTCGCCTGCGCTTTGCCTCTCGTTCGAGTGCACCAACAAATCATGTGCACAACGTGAGAGAGAACTGTATGGCGGCGCCTGCTTTCTATATTGCTTAATTCGGGGTGACTGCGTCCCGCAGGAGCAGCAACGGCAGCGTGGCGCCCGGTGTGGCCAGAGGAGAACCAAAAGCAGAAATAGCGGCGGTAATCTCCGCAGCAATGAAAACGTATATTTCGCTATTGTGAAATGGAACGTCTTTCGTCTTCCACCGTTCTCTAACCTGTTGCATATTGCGAAACTGTCTGTTGCACGAAGCATTGTACACATAATCTTAATTGTATCCAACAAATCAGTCAACACTGCATCATCCCCTACGTTGGGCTCCACAGTCACATAGTACACATCTCGGATATATCGCCAAAATAAACAAAGGATCGCCGACTGTACAAATATATTTTAAGACCCGTGTACTAACGCCAGGCGCACACACTAGCCTTAATTCTAGCTGGCAACACCCAGCTGGTCTCAAAGTGCGCGTATATTTATACATACCTGTACACACGGCTTGTACCTGTGTGTACGTCTCAGCTATTGAAACCGTACAGTCTACGGTGTACCTAGCCGTGGCTCATGTAAAGCGACACGCATCTGCTCTGTATCTTAAGGATGACACACAAGCGGTCTTCCTCGAGGGATTTCATTGGCAGGAAGCGACATCAACTGTGGAGGGAAATTTTGTCCGGAAGTTCGTGTGCAAGAGACTTATCGAACCACACCGAGACTGGCACGAACTCCACAAGATTAGAGCAGCTGCATTTTTGCCTTTTTCTGCACTCCTCCCCCTATCTCGGCGAAAACAGTGACGGCTTTGCTGCCACCGTGGCCTCGCTTTAATGAGGAAACCTGCTGTATAAGCATGAGCAAAAATGGGTTATGCAAGGCAGTCGCGTGGGCTCGGCTTCCTGAAAAAAGGCAGGCTTCTGTGTTCCAGCAGCAACTGTGTCTCCAAATAAAGACATTTACGAGCCACCTGCACTCATATCAATCCACCTGCTGCACGCACCCGCCTCCTCATCTTGAGTGTGGTGGTTCCTCTACTGTTGCTGTCGTGTCTCCGCTTTCGCAGCAATTACTTCCTGAGGTGGTACCCGAGGTGCACCATCAGGACAGCTCCTTCTTCACATTCGTCCTCGCGCCCCCACTTCCTCTGTCTTTTCATTCGTATTTTTACATGTTATAGTGACAAAACCTAAAGCAGCACTACACACCTATTCTCGCATGGCCACACCTAATCTGGTTCAGTCTCCCCTATTCTTCCCTCGCACGCCTCTTTTTTACATTCACGCAATCCACGTCCGCAATAGCAGCTCTACTGCTGCAGCGCGTGAAGCCGCCACCCCACTTCTCATGACATGCAAACTAACTGCACCCGCGGCAGCTGGTAATCGCAGCAGTGACGTCTGTTGGCGCCGCTGATCCCTCCCTCTTCTTTGCCGGCTACTGCGCGGGCAGTGACGCTCCGAAGGCGCGGAGAGGGTAACGGCGTCCAACACTTCTGCCTCCTCTGCACCACCCGGCACAGACGACTACCACGGCCGTGCGTGTGCGTGCGTGTGTGTGCCTGTGCTGCTGCTTTTCGCCCATCTACCGTTTAAATCACGTACAGCGGCTGATGACGGTGGTGGTGGTGCTGCTGCTCTGTATCCTCACACCGCGCTTACCTACGGCAGGCGCTTCCTCCTCATTTTCCTGTAACTATTCTGTTCCAACGCTAAAACCCGTGGACTCCACACACGCCGTTCACGAACACGCACCTATGTAATAATACACGCAATATACTCGCTATCTGCAGACGAGCGCAGGGAAACAAGAATATATAATGTGCGCACACACACACGCACAGGTGTGTGAGACGGGCTGTTATCCAACGAACAATCTACACCACCTCCTGCTCTCACTTATGAAATGTGGCTAACACGATACTTCGCATCAAGTCGTCGTGCACACACACGAAAATCGCCTCTCTCTCGTCTTTTTCTGTTTCATCCGTTGTTCCTTCTTTCGAGTCCTTTTCTTCTTGGTATTGTTGTCCGTGAAGGATGTGATCCTGCTACTGCTGCTCCACGCAGCGGTGCTGTTCCTGTCTTCCTTTCCTTTCCATCGCACTGCCCTTCTGTCCCCCCACTTCTCCATTTCGCACGTTCGTACGCGTATAATACACGTGGTTTAAACCAAAACAATAGGTACACACACAAGACTCGCACGCGTTTACACAATTATACACGGCAGACACTGGCATATAGATACGTACACCTATATGTGGGTGTAAGCTCCACTGCACGAAAGTACCGGTGTGGACATTGTAACGGCGTGGGCACCTCTGCAGGCCCATGCACGGGGTCGTTCCACCGTCCCCCTCGCATTACACGGGTGTTCGCACGCGCGAATCGAAATGCATGTGCCCTTTCTCATTTGTTCGTTACATCTGCATATATACGTGCATGTGCACACTACACGCGCGGACTACCAGGTACCATGACGTGTCCATTCTTCCTCTGTTTCTGCATAGCACGGGGACACACTATAATACTACAGGTGCCCTTCACACGTACATAAACACATACATTATAATGTCTAGATGTGTACATACGTAATCTAGTGGTACGTGTACTCCCTCCTATAGAATACGGAGGTACTAAGCGTGCGCTCCGCTCGACCACCTTTTCCCTTTCTCTCTCTAATTGGTCTTCTGCAGTACCCACAGTTCAAAAAGGCCGCATCACATGTACAACATACCGCAGCTCACGCCTCGCACGCATTCATGAGTGCGTGCACGCGTATATACATTTGTGTACATAGGAATCCACATATACATGTAACGTACGGAGAAGTCTGGGAAAACATCCGTATTATATATGCATATATATATCTCTACAGTAATCCCGCGCTTTCGCCTGTGGATGCGAGTAACGCGGAGTAGGTGCTGTGACTACATACAAGCCTTCGCACATCAATATATACATAATCAACAGATATGCCAGTATTATTCCTGTACATATAGACACAGACGCACACACACATAAATATACAAGAGCCGTGCAATGGACACAGCGAATCATCCCACGACTGCGGCAGAGAGCTACCGACGTGGTGCGTTCCTCGCGTCATGATCCATACATATCTAAGCACAAGGCCCCCGGCGGTGGAAAAAGAGAAGCTCCCGTTCTTCGGTTCTTTTGTTTTTGTCCGCGCACACGTCTCTTCCACCACCACTGTGCTCTCCCAGGAAATGGCCACACGCATATTGAAAGACTCCATCAATAATACAATGTACACGAGGATATCCGCTCGACCGACCTATGATTACTGTACATCAGAGCATCGTTCAGCAGCACAGTCGAAACTTCCACCACGAGCAGCTTCATCGTCTGCTCGTGATCACTCTCCTGTGTCGCTGCTTCTTCTGCTTCCTGTTCACTCCCGGTCTTGTCGCCATTCTTCTCCTCTGCATCCGTCTCCTGTTGCAGGAAGGCCAAGAGTACTCTGCTGTTCATGCTGCTGCTGTGGTTTCCTCGCGTTACCGGTGCGACACGTGCGCACGTGCCCGTCTGCGGTTGCTCCTGCTGGGGTCCGCGAGTCCGACATCAAGCTGCGGAACTCCACGGTGTGCGCTGCCTCCTCTGCGCAGGCCACCGCGTCTTCCACGCAGTACCACCAGCTTTTCGTTTTCTTCTTCGGTACGGCAGGGAATTGCTGTGCGTGCGCACGCAGCCGATTGTTCAGTAAGGATTGAACCGCTGTCCTGGAGCAGGGGCGGCCGTGGTAGCGTAGCCGGGACTCTGGGCGTCTACTGCGTACGCAGCCGTAGAATTCGTTGTTCCACAGTTGCCGGCCCACTGCTGCTGCTGGTGGCTGCTGCGCCCGTACCCGTTTCCTCCGCCTCCCGGAGAAGCGCTTGACACTCCTCCTCCTAAGGCTGCAAGTCCATGCTGCAGCTGCCGCGCCCCCCCCAGCGCCAGGACTTCCTGCTGCTGCAGCACGCTGCTGCTGGTGCTGCTGCTCAGCAGCAGCCGCCGCCGCAGCTACAGCTGCGGCAGCAGCCACCATGTTGTGATGGTGGTGATGGTGGTGGAGGCTCATCAACGCTGCAGCCGGGGAGGACCCTGCTGCTGCTGCCCCTCCTGCTGTTGCAGGAACTCCTGCGAGCGTGTGGTGGGCAGTTGCAGCTAACGGCGATCCAGCTGCTGCTCCTCCCACGTGATGGTGGTGGTGCGCGTGTTGCTGCAGGTGGTGTCTGTGGTGATGCATGTGTTGCTGCTGCTGCTGCTCATTCATATGTGGCACATTCCCCAAGCCGTTGTCTCCGTTGGCTGCTGCGTGCACGCCGGATGAAGTCGCATAGCCTCCCCCTCCTCCTCCTGCAGCAGCACCGGGAGTGAAACCTCCGGCAGCGCTGCCTCCTGCTGCTGTTCCACCGCCAGCTGCGGCACTGCCGTTTGCTGTCACTCCCGCTCCACTCTTCCCGCCTCCTCCCCCTCCTGCAGCCGTTGCAGCGCCGCCGCCTCGGCTGCCGCCGTGCTGATTCTGTTGCTGCTGGGGATACAGCCCGCCCCCTCCTCCTCCTGCAATCGTCCCAGTACCAACGGCACCACCACCTCCGCCTCCGGTCGCTCCTCCTCCGCCTCCTCCGGGAGCACCACCAGCAGAGCGATGGAAGTGCTGCAGCAAATGCTGCACGTGGTGTTCCTCTCCCTTCTTTATAGATACGTTCAGTCTCTTCCCCCCGGCCACGCAACCATTCATGCGGTTCACTGCGTGCGCAGCTGACTGAATGTTATCGTAACTCACAAATGCAAAGCCGCGGTTTCTGTTGTTCAATTTATCTACCGCGACGTGACATGAGACAATGCGGCCGAAGCCCCCAAACGTATGCAGGAGATCCGCTCTCCCCCACTCGTTGGGGATGTGGAAAACAAACACGTTCGCTCCCGGCGGTCCTGCTGTCTCTCCTCCTCCTCCTCCACCACCACTTCTGAAGTGGTGGTGGTGCAGCTGCTGCTGCTGTGGCACCATCCCCATCCGAGCAGCCGCAACAACAGCGTTGCTCGCACCCGCTCCTCCTCCTCCTCCGCGACCTCCTCCTCCTCCTCCGTTTCCGCATGCTCCTCCTCCTGCTCCTCCAGCAGCTGCGGGTCCATACCCTGCCGCTGCTGCCGCCGGACAGCCTGCTGCTGCGGGACAGCCTGCGGCTGCAGCCGGCACGAGCATTGTCGCAAGCGGGGGGGGAAGCATATCAAACTCCGGCGGACGCTCCCACGTCGTGATGTTTGCCAGTTCGTTGTGGTAGTACGGCCGTCCATCTGGCGCAAAGTATTCTTTCCACGGTCCTGCCTGCCTCGGGTGCGTGTTGCTACCTGCAGCAGCAGCTGCTGCTGCTGCCACTGCTGCTGCAGCTGCCAGCGGCCCCCCTCCTCCTGCAGCAGTAGCACTGTGCAAATGGTGGTGATGGTGCTGCTGTTGTCCACGCCCGCCTCCTCCCCGCAGCATCCCGCCGCCGCCCCACGCACCGCCTTCCATTCCTGCAAAGCAGCAGCACACGGTTGAACGCAGCAGCAACCGTAGAACACATGCAGGAACACCAGCACCGGGCAGCGCGCCGGGGGCCCCAGAGACGCGGCAGCAAAGAACGCACAGCAAACGCGTTCCTGGTAGACATGGAAGCGAAGCACACAAGGAAGCAACAGTAACACAGAGCAGCAGCAGCAGCGACAAATGCGGTCACAGCGGCAAAGACGAAGGAGTCGCAGGTGGAGAAAACACATCGCGACAGGGCGGCAGTGGACAAGTGTCAGCAGCAGCAGTGGACACGACGACACACCAGCGGCTACCGGAAGGTCTGAAAAGCGCCAGACGCAGGTAGGTGGATACCCCAAGAGCACAGCAGTCGGAACTGCGGCAAAATACCGGACCGCCCAAGCAAAGCAGCAGCAGTATCCGCTGCAGCAAGACGAGGGCGCGAGACGCAGAGCGTCGTTCAGAAAGTCGCCACCACGCATGCAGCACGAGGGGTGGCTACCGCACGACAGCACCGACTCCCCGCGCCCGAACAAACTGTCCAACAGCAGCAGCGGTATCATCACTGGCGCTACAAGTCATGAGCAAAAACATGTACACCCACGTGCATACGTATATATTTATATATATATATCGACGCCTGAATTCAGAACTCCCTATACAAATTACGTACACTGCTGCTACCTACAACGACGTACTAAAATAACCCTCTGTACTCCTCTGCTCTCCGCTACATACATACATATACACACGTAAATGCAGAAGTCTACAGGCATATTACACACACAATGTAACTAAACATACGTACAGCAGTGTCTCTCTCTCTACCCTTCTCCCTCTCTGCGTCTACGCACAAACACAGAAGCACGTGACGTTTGTCCACATTGGCATTTCCCCTTGGATCGCACTCGTAGTACGTCCGACCCTCGAGCATTCTCCTACATATACGCAGGTCCACATCAGCAACGCTTCAAAATTATACCCTTCCCAGTTGTCTCAGCGCGTGCGCCTCTCCTTCTCCTTGGGTACACATCCACCTGAGCATACTCCTCTACCCACTTCCCAACGCGGGAGAACAGCTACGGCTGTGCTACACACGTGCCCGTAGACATAGATATATATTTCATGAGGAACGTAGCCGCCCACATATGTGGGGGCCACCCCTACACAGGGCGATCTGCAGATTGAGAAACCGCAAGCTTACGATCTGTACACTCACACGAGAGAGGAGAAAGAGGATCAAAATATATAAAAGAACACACACACACACAGGTAGTTCATATGCACTACACACATATACACACATATATACATGCTCGTGGAAGACACACGTACAGGTAGTCTATGTATACACACACACACACCCCTACATACACACTCTCTCTATATAATATACGGTCGACCACACGCACAAAGGTAGACTATATATGTATATATATACGGGCACATGTAATACTCATACAGGTGTGTATCTACCGCATGTCAAGAGATCTAGAGACAACGCAGGTGTCCTCCTTGTAGTTTGCATCCACAGTGGCACATTGTCAGGCGCCTGGGGAAGTTTGGGAGAGGAGGGTAAAGAGATTCTCACCTCCCCTGTAATTGTGAGAAGTGTTATGTCGCTGGGCGCGACTCTCTGCAAAGCGAACTTCGACAGGACGGGAGCATCCTTCAAATACGTGGCGTGCATGAAGACTACGAATGGCGTGAAGCGCTTCCTCTTTGAACCGATATTTGACAAAGGCACAGCCCCTGCTGCTGCCGCTGCTGCTGTCCCGGATAATAATAACTTCCTGCACTGCGCCGTAGAGATCGAAGAATTGCTGCAGCTCCTCCTCCATCATGTGCCGCGGGATGCTGCCGACGAACAACTTCACCATCTGCTCCTGCTGCTGCAGCTGGTGCTCCGGCTGCAGCACCTCCGTCCCCACCGCCGACGCCGCTCCCCCCTCCCCACCGCGCTGTTGCTGGTGCTGCAGCATGCGCCGGTGTTGGGCGGGGTGCTGCAGCCGCTGTTGCTGCTGGACGTGCTGCTGGTGCAGTCCGAGACGCTCCGCTTCTCCCGTCGCGTAACGTACCATCATCGGTCCAAGCGCCGGGTCCAACATGCGGCTCCCGTGGAGAGCACGAATGCAGCTGTCTGCCCACGCCAGCGACCCTACCACCGCAGAAGCACAGCAGCAGCGGCAGCAAACAAGATACACGAGCAGCAAAGACACGCCCGAGTCCCCCAGCATGTTCTGTGTCGAAACTTCCGCAGTGGCGAATTCTCCTACGACGGGTGTTTGCAGAGGCGTGTCCAAAGAAACGAAGAGAAAAGGCGAGGATCAGCACTCGTTTCAACAACAAAAGATGCCGCAGCAACCCGGAGGGGAGAGAAACAACCAGCACACATACGCGTATATGTGACACATTTCCCCATATACATACGTACGCACATATATATATATATATATAGCGAGAGAGAGATGCGAGCGCTTGATCACGCTTTTCCTTGGTGCAGCCGCGCACGCACGTCTTTCTGCACATTACACAGAGAAAACACAGACCCAGAACAGACGCCTAAATTCTGAAGGCGTGTGTCCTCTCTCGCGGAAAACATACGGTCCGGCACATGTAGGTATGTAGAGGAAGACAGAAAAGTATAGACTAATATGTAGGAAGAAACAGAAATACAAATATATACATATACAGTTAAACAGACACGAACAAAAACTTATACACATACACTGACACATATAAAATCATGATCCGCGTGTACGCATCTCCACACGCACGCACGTAGAATCTATTACTACTGGCACCCACATGCACATGCCATCCAGATATATACAAACACCTACTACATATACACAGATACATCCTTATGTACATGGATAGACCTCGCATGAATGTATGCTTATGCGAACACCTGGAGAGAACGAGAGAGCCCTCCTCTTCCCGTATCGGCAGCATCCTCTGCAGAAGTACCAGTACCACTGGTACTTTAGTCCCGTCATTGAAGCCGTGGGGCCCAGGTGCAGGTGCAGCAGCAGCAGTACGCAGCAGCGGCAGCACGTAGCTGCAGCTTCACGACAAAGTATGAGGAGAGAATGGACGACAGCAGCAAAGAAGCCGCGGTGCCGCACTGCAGCAGCACCAGACTTAACGAACTGGCCCGCTGGAGGAATGGCATTTTGCAGCCGCAGCAGCACGGGGCAGACGCGCGAGCGCCAAGGCAACAAAACCTTCTCAAAAGCAGCAGCAACAGTGGGGGTGGTACATAAGACAGCGTGATACCGGGCATACGAGCAGCAGCAACCTTGGACGGCAGCAGCAGGAATTTTGAACAGCAGCAGGACGTCTGGAGAGCAGCAGCGGCGGCCTGAGAGAACAGCAGCAGCAAACCTGGGGAGAGCACCAGCAGCCGTCCCACCAGCAGCAGCACAACACGGTATTTTGAGACGGGCGCGCAGAGAGGAAAACAAAGAAGACGTTGAGCAAGCCTCACCCATTTTAACAAATGCAGAGCTCTTGTGTTTGTTGGTTTGTTTGTCTCTGATAATGGCAACTTCTCGAACTTCCCCGAATTCGGAGAAGATTTGGCGAACTCGCTCTTCATCAAAAGAAGGAGGCACTCTGCCTACAAAGAGTTTCACTTCGACTAACGGTGCGTTGTGTCCCACCGCGTGCTGCTGCTGGAGCTGCTGCTGCTGCTGTTGCGCCAGGTGGTGAAGCTGCTGCTGCGGCAGCGGCTGCGCGCCTCCTGCTGTGGTTGTGGGGCCGTCCCCTGCGCGAAGCCGCTGCTGCGGCTGCGGCTGCATGCACCCGCCTCTTCCTGCCCCCGACGTTGCTGGCGAGGAAGGCGGAGATCCGCTTCCTCCTTCTCCTCCTGATGCAGGCCTGGCCCCCGTCCCTGCTGCGCCTGGCGGTCCTGAAGCTGCTGCAGTAGCAACGTCTGTCGTAGGAGGAGGGACGTCTGCGGCGCCGCTCCCCCCCACCCCTGTGGGCGGCGTTGCGGTCCGCTGCGACTCTGCGGGGCACACGGCCGCAGACGAGGAAGCCGCAACAGCAGCAGCTTCTGCAGGCACATCTCTCGCTGCGGCAGGGTTGCAGTTGAGCTCCCCACCTGCTGCAGCCAAACTCGCCGGTGCTGCTCCCGCGCTGCTGCCCGGGTTCGACGAGCTGCTGCTACTGCTGCCCTCCGCATTTCCTCCCTCGACTTGTCTTCGGCTGCTGCTGCTGCTGTCCACCAGGTCTTCTTCCGCTGCAGCGGCTTCTTCCCCACAACCGCCTCCTGCTCTCACAAGAGGGTCGCAGTGCTCCAGTGCTTCCTTCTTCAGGTGACTGCCGCCGCTGCTGTTCGTGCTGCTGCTGTTGGCGCACACTTGCAGCCGGATCGCCCCACCCGGAGCAGGGGACGCAGCCCCGGCGGCACCCACCCCAGCTGCAGAGTAGCCGCAGCGGTCGCTGCCGCCTCCCAGGACTGCTGCCTGTTCTGCTGCTGCTGTTGCTGCAGCACGCGTGCTGCTGCTGCTGCTGGAACCTTGGGAGCACGCGTCCGTCGATTCACTCGAGAGAGGAACCGCGACGGCAGTGTGTCCTGCAGCTGCGGCTCGTCCCTTCCCTCCTCCGTCGAGCGTTTGAACACCGCAGCCGACCCGCGTGTTGCTCGCAGCGCCCAGCGATTCCATCTCTTCTCACAGCAGCAGCAAGTGGCGGCCCAGGGAAATACGGGAAAATGGACGAAAACACTCTCGTCCAGCGGTCGCACCGCACGCGACCCAGAGCGGCACAAGCAGCAGCAAAAGCGCGAAGACGACGCCGTAGCAGCACCAGCAGCGCCGCTCCCACCCAGCAGACACGTGTTCCGCAGCAGCAACAGCGGCTCTGCAGCCGTTCAAAGAAGCACACGCGCGATCACCACGTAAGCGGCCGCAGCAACAGCGTCAGTCTTGAAGTCCCGAGCATCACGCCCCGGCAAGAACCGCAGCACTCGTCCAGTGCTTCTCGAGCGTCTTCTTCGAGTGCGCTGCTGCTGGTGAAGCAAAGCGGCTCTTCTTCTGCCGGGGCAGCACCGCAAGCGCGGCGCGAAACGAGTACGCCCCTGCAGCACGAACTGCGCCAACACAGCAGCAGCGGTAGCACCCACACAGCAAGGTGACGTCACGATAACCTTGCTGCTTCAGTTAAATCCTGAAGTACGACGCACGCGCGCTTGCATGCAAGACGGTTTCCCCGGTGTCCAGACACCTAGACAAGGCTCACAGTGTCCCACGAGACGCGCTCGCGAAGATACGCGTTCTGTACTACATTAATGATGCCGTCAAACAGTCCTATCAGCCACAAAGACACACACATACACATATGCATGCACAGAAATAGACCTATTTTTCCTGCAGCTTCCACGGACACATTTATTACATACAACCCTACGCACACGGCAAACGTCGCGCATGTGTGCCTCACGGCTAAAAAGAAGTGTAAGAGAGACGCTGCTTTTTCTGCTAGAGCAGTACATAAAGCTCTAAATAAAACACGACATAGTCTAGGTGTACGTACACCTGTTCCTCCATTTCTTCCTCAACGCAGGGGCGTGGGAGAATACACACGACGCACACAGTTCTACGCAAGGGTTCCTTCTTACCTCTGCTCCTCATCACAACCACAGATATTTTTCATATAAGGTACGTACACATATATACACGTGTACATACACGCATGGATTTATGTGTGTAGCCACGCATACACACATATACACGTGAACCAAGAGGTAACATAAAAAATGTTCGTAAAAATTCCTGCGTCGCTGCTTTCATAGACAAAGCGAAGTCGCACGTGTCAGCGGGTGTACGTAGACCACAATCCTGTGCCCATCGAATCTTGTTCGGCACGCGCCTGTTCTGTGGTGACTTGCCGTGCATGTACACCTCAGAAAGAAGTGAAAGAGCTGCGTTCCTGTCTTTTCTTGCTCTGCGCACAGCAGCAGGTACGAGACTGCAGGCCTACCGTGTGCGTCTTCGTACACACACTGTCACGCCCGTATGCGTGCAGTACACAAACGCACCCGCTTCTTGTTCCACTGACACTCGTGGGCATCGGGAAATACTAGACCCGCGGTTGAATCTATGCGAAGATAAGTGTAGACACAGACGTATACTGCTCCTGTGTCCCCCATGCGGGCGCGGTCGGTAAGACTCCTTTCAACGAAAAATACGCACTGTTTTTCGTCTTTTGTGGTCGTCACACGTGCGACCAAACGTGATCCACCCCACAGCTGCTGTGCAATCGTTGCCTTGTACCTGCAGCTGTGACCGTTGCTGCTGCTGCCGGATGGAAAAGGCACTTCCACCACGGCTGCGACGCTGCAACAACGCTTCCCGTTTCGCAGCAAAAAGGCGACAAGTGCCGCGGCCAGAGGACGAGGCCAGGTGCTGTGGCAGCGGCGGGAGGAGCACAGCCATGAAGAATCGGTAGCTGTGGACTGTAAGGCACGGGGCAGTGCGCGGTCCGAGGTGTCACGCAGCAGGTCGACAACAGCAGGATGCCGCGTGAGTGTCACCCGAATTATTTACGAAGTGGTGGAGTCTGGGGTTCTCTTTGTTACTTCCTCACAAGAAAATCAAAGCGCGGCAAGAGGGCCGCTTCGGCGAGGCGAACCGCTCCGCCGGCAGAGTGACCTACCTGGCTGGTTTGCGGAAGTGTGGGGTCTCGGGGGCGGGAGGCAGCACGCGGGGAGGGGGGGGTCGGTTAAAGACAAATGTGCTGCGTGCTGGAGAGAAAAAACGAGTCGCCTCCGCGGCTGGCTGCTACAACACAGCCGGGGAGGAAAGCAGCGCGAATGCGCTACAGCGGCAGCAGTGGGCGAACGGGCTGGAGGAGAAGCGCACGGCTTTTGCGCGAGGACGCTCGTCTTCAGGAGGTGGCGGTAGTACTGGACGGGAGAGAGGCGAAGATGCGCGGACTGACGAGAGATACTACGTAAAGGACAAGAACACTTGTCTCGCTGCCGCTAGGGAAGTGAATGTCAATTCACTCGAGGCTTTCGGTCGATCGTGCGGTGTACGTACGCCGGCCGAAGCGTCAGAGGTGTACGTACACCGCAGAAGTGTGGCAAACGACGGCTCGACGCTAATGCGCTGCGCGATACACAAGGTCGCCTGCGCGTCGTCTTGGGGATTTTCCGTATTTTCAATAACGGCTCCGAGCGGAGGAAGGCACTGAGCGCCGCTGTGCGGTGAACGGTCGCTGTTTCCCCTCGTCTTCCTCAACATACCCCTCCTTCCCTCCACTCCCCCTCGCTCTTCCTCTTTCCTCCCCTTCGTCCACCACTTTGGTACAAATGCTGTTGCTCCTTCGGGTTTAGTAATGTGGCGCCTACAGCTGCTGTCTCCCTGTTCCCGCTCCTCCCCTCTTCTTTCTCCTCTTCTCTTCCTCCTCCTCTAAATGTATTCAACGGACGCCGGGGCCGTAACGCTGCAGCCTCGCGCATAGCAGCACGGCACTGAAGGAATGTCACACCCAGAAGAAGCAGGGACAACTCGCGCGCGTCACTGGGAAAATTGTCTTCTCTACGTTTTTATCTAACTCGCCACTTCACCGGTGCTTCCCTTCTAGACGCTGGACTGCCGGCCCTCCTCCTCCCGGTGTACGCGGTGCTGCACCTGGTGCCGGTGCTTGTGCAGCGGCTCCTACTTCCACTACTACTTTGCTGTCGCTCCCCCAGTGCTGGGCCCACCCGCGCTCCGACTGCTGCGGTGCGAAATATCACCAGGCGGGCGCCTCGCCAAAAACTACGCAGCAGCACCTCATCTCCCACTCCCCCTCCTCAGCTAATACTACTCTGCGTACGCTGGCGGCCCCTCCTCCTCCGATGGCAACCGGTGTTACTCGTGGGGTTGGTTGCTGGTTACTGCCGTCGAACCGAAGTTCGTGCTGTGGTGGCCGCTGCGCTGCGCACTGCTGTTGCAGAAGAGCAACAGCTCTTCTGAGTGGATCGGAGGCCTGGCCGCGGCTGCACTTGCTGCTGCACCACCTACCATTCCTGCTGCTTCGTCCCGCATCTCCTTACTTTTGCTGTGCCTCGGTTCCTGCTATTCGAGCTGCGCGCCCGCGCGCTGCTGCTTCTCACGTCTTTCCTCTGTAACTGCACCGGGGCGGCTGTTGCCGTACCGCTGCCACGGGTGCGGCTGAACCCCTGCTACGACGACCGCTGCCGGTGATGCTATTCTTGGTAGGGGAAAACTGCTTGTACTACCGGGAGTTGTGCTGCTGCTGCGCTGGTGCTTCTTCAGACAGTGCGGCCGCTGCTGTGCTCGGCTCCTTCCCGTCCTATTGCTTGTGTGCGGATGTTGCGGCGCTGCGGGGTGGCCGCTGCTGTTGGGGTGTTGCCGGCGTTACACCGGAAGACAACTCCCGGCACCATGTGTTTTTCGTAGTGCCTTGCTGGCCTCCAGCAGGCTCCTGCCGACTGCAGCTCTGCAGCTCGGCAGCAGCAGCCCATCTAACGTAGTAGTTACAGCACTGCCAGTAGGAACAGCGGGCAGTCCACAGGAGGAACTCACGACCCTTCTGCTGCTGCTGCGTCACTGCGGCAGCCCCACTGCAGCTGGTGCTGGTGGTACTTTCTCGCACTTTTGCTGTTCCTGCAGGAGCGTTGGCGGTCTGCTGCGGCACCTGCTGCTGAGCGTGTAAGGCCGGCGGTGCTCGCGCACGGGATACCGTAAGAAGACAGCGCTCACGGCTGCGTGCTTCCCGGTGTTCCGCTGCAGCCCCTTCCACAAGTGGTACACCGAAGTCGAAGGTGCTGGCCGAGGCTGAGGGCGGCGACGCCGTCGCACAGCACATACGACTCCTTGCTGTTGCTACTGCTGCTGCTGAGGCTCAGGGTGCTGCTAATCCTCCTCCTATTGCACCTTTCCGCTGTTGCTGCCGCTGCTATATCTGCAGCGGCAGCTGCTACGGCACCAAGGTGTCCGCTGTACGGACTTCGTGTCACTGCTTGGCAGCTGGGAAGCAGAAGCTACAGCAGCCACACCAGAGATGCTTTGCTGTTGCTGTATGAGCTGCAGGGACTGACGCACGACGTACATTGTGGCGATCAATCACTACAGTAGAGAAGCTGCAACAGCACTTGGCGAGATCACGAAGACAGCAGCCACACGGCGTGAGGGCGCAGCAGGGATAGCGGCAGCGGCACTATCACCAACACCAGGGACGGCAGTAGTGCACTTCGAGGAGCTGCCACTGGAACAACAGCTGCATATGGAGGAGGAGGAGCAGCGGGAGGAGGACAGCTTGCATTTTTGTTGGCAGCTGGTGCTGCGGCGCTGAGGGCGGCGACAGTAACACCAAAAGGAAGGGCGCCAGGGGCAGCAGCAGTACAGACAACGACAGTCTGGCAAAACAGCAGAAGAGCCGGCCCCCGCGGCCGCGGCACGTCGCCCGTGCCAACCGGAGAGTGGTACGGACGCCAACAGCAGAGCCGGTCGTGATTGCCGCACGACTCGCAATGATAGCAACACCAGCGACAGCTTAGACAGACACGAATGAACCAGACAAGCAGCAAGAGGGGCGCTGGTAATAGGAGGAACGAGATAGTGGCGGCAGAAATACATTGCTACTTGCAGCAGGGCAGCGGGAGCAGTTCGGTTGTAACTCGACCAGCGGCAGGCACCAGTTGTAGAGCTGGCAGCAGTCGCCAGGAGCTACCCGCAATCCGAGTGCGCCCGCATAAGCGGCCGCGGCGTCCGCGGCCGCGGCAGAATCGTAAGGAGCACTTACAGCAGCAGCAGCAGCAACGACAGGGAGATGAGTGCAGGGACGGGGGACTGCAGATACCATGTGCTGCTCTAACGATTGTACAGCGTAGCGCCCGTTTATTAGTGCAACTGCGCCGGGCGCTGCACACTGCAACACTGCAGAACCACCAAATAATACTGGGCATATGGCTGTTGGGACATGCCGCTAATGAGCTTCCATACTTCCCCTACCGTGCTGCTGCCGCAGCTGCTGCTCACACTGTCACTGTTGAATATTAGACACCGTCAAAGACGTCGCAGCCCTCAGACCGCTGTTCCTGCAGCTGCACCGCGACTGTGTTGCTGCTGGCGTCTTATTCGTTGTGGGGTGCTGCTGGAAATGCGGCAGTGCGTACACCTCTTATGCTGCTCTTCTGGTCCACTCCTGCCGGTAGTCCTTGTTCTGATAGTTCTTCCAATCTACTGCTCTTTCTCGGCTTCCCACCTTCTGAAGCTGCTCCTCTTCATCCTGCGCTGCTGCTGTCGCCACTGCTCCCTGCTGGGGCTGCTGCCACTTACCCCTGCCCGCTGCTGCTAGTGATGCTGGTTCCCTCCACTCTCAGTACTTCACACTGCTGCTGTTGTTCTCCTGAGGGTGCTACTATTCGGCTGTTGCAGCTTCTGCTGGTCGCCTCCTGTGGCCATTCTCTGCAGCAGCGACTGATTCTGCCGAGGCGTGCGGACATCATGCGTCTGCTGGCGGTGCCACTCTTGAACTTTATTATTAACAACTAAAAGAGTGAAGAAGCAAAAGCAACAGCTGCTTTTCTGAGAACAGCCGCATCAAAAGCAGATCCGTCAACAGCACCGGCCCAGTCGGCCGTAGCTTCTTGCAGTAGACACGCTGTTGGTGGGTGTGTCATGACTTCTTTCTACGGAGCGTGCCGTCGAACAGCGTTGGCATGTACACGTGTAGACACACGTACGTACAGATATGCGGGCACTTCAGCAGATGCACATTTCTATAGAAGTGCGTATACATCCACGGGTATGTATGGTGGCTTCCAACAAGAACAGCAAGATTTTTGCCCTCAAGGGGCTTCGGGTAGAGTCTGTCTGCGTCCTTCATCAAGTCGGTGTGTGTGTCACAGCGGAGGCCGCAATTCCGGCACGCCCGCACTTTACTTACGAGGGCTGCGTTCTCTTATGCAAGCCGTTCTCCAAGAAACGTCGCAAAACTGCGCACGCAGCGGAACAAACACTAGGATAATTGTCCGTTCATAAAGGTTGTTGCGACAGAACGCACGGAAGACACAGGATTGCTATTCGGGAGACAGACGGAGACGATAGTGTAGCTGGCCTGCAACGGTTCACTAACGGTCCTTCTTTGTAGACATGTAGGGGAACTGCATACACAGGTATACACTCATATGGGACAGTGTGCGCGGGCGCCCGCGTTGTTTTCTCCACAGATATTACCATGGTGAACAAGTGTAGAACGAATTCATCCTATATACCGTTCTCAGCATCTCGCTCCGCTACGTCAGTGTAAGTCGCATATCCGAATATGTACATATAGTTTCTAACTGTATGCACCTTGCAACATCCGTGGCGTTGGCCTCTAAATGTTCCCATGTATGTGTACTCTAAAGTTTTCGTACGGTCACGATATATAGTAGGTGTAATACATCGTGAATGCACATGCAGCACTGTTGAGTACACCGCAGAATACACGCTTACTGCTTATTTATTTATCGGCATAGCTACCTGCAAGTACGTATAGGCAAATGTTCGTGTTCATCTACGTTTGTGTGCCTCCTGCAAACGTGTGTATCATATATATACATGGAGAGGCATACGTATGTTCCAAGAAGCCTGTGTGTAAATATATAAGTCCGCGTGTATCTAGTAGACTCCTTCAAAAGAAAACATTCAACCTCCCAAAAAGGCACAAGTGATTATCCGGCCACAACGCCATCATCAGAACTTTTCCTTGAACAGCGTCACCCGAAGTATGCATCTGCGTCGTCGTCTGTGGATGGAGATGTGTGTGTTCACTGGAAGAAAACGCATTGATTCGTCTGCAGACACACCAAGAAGTCGTGCTACATACGCACTATACAGGCTGGGCACGAAGTTCAGAGCACGCCTCATCTGTCTGAGTTAGATATGCAGACGCGAACAATCACGTCGGCGCGCTGCGCCTGGAATCCGTAACCTCAGTGCCTGCATACAGATATGCACTTCTACACTTCCCCTTGTTGACTGACCTTAAAACAAGCAGAATAAACGCGACACAACCTCTGCGTGTATCGTATGCAATATCATTTGTACACGCCACCGCCATATACACATTCACAGACCTAAATATATGCACCCTGCTGTCTAGTGAGTGAAGACAGATGGGTATGATGTAACTGCAACTCCAGTTTCTACACGCAAGCGGCAAAACCCACGTGCTGTGTTTTCGATGTTTCATAGCAGACTGGTAAGCCCACATCTCTACACCTGTGCGCAAACTCTGCAGATAAAGACATGCCTTTACTGTCTGTTTTATCCTTGCACAACTGCAGTGGTTTTTCTTCGAGACCGTACACTTCCTCCGTGCTCGAGTATAAAGATATACGCACAGATTTACAGACGGGAAAACGCGGTCGATTAAGTCTGTGAAAAGCACAAAATATTGCGCGTGCGTACCCACTAAGGCATGTGCAGACGTTTTGAAGCGTCCACTGGCCGTGTTCGTGCACAGGAGTGAATATCTTTTTTTCTTTCTCTCTCCTCTCTCTCCCTTGTTCTTCACGTGACGGATGTGCAGGGGCCGAGGCAGACGTTCTTTCAACAAACACCCTCTTTCTGATGTGATAGAGGCGACGCACGTATCCTCAGATACTGCATATTTTGTATAAAGAGAGAAGAAAGGTGAATCGCAGACTCTCGTAGATTCAACACGTGGACGGCCAAGCCTGCAGCCTTGCACTTGTTCCCTTCTTGATGAAGAATATGCAGGTGCCTAAGAGCCCACCTCACAAGTACTGTTACAACGAACCCATACGCCTAAGTTCACCCTCACGAGTTTCGAATCTGTAGTGCCAGACTGCTGCAACCAGTTTGCAAAAGATGCGTACAACTAGTCTACACCGGTGGAAGACTTCCGCTCGTTATGGCCAGTACCTCTGCAGAGCGTGAGGCTATCTTACCACAGGAATGTATCTGTGTACACGTATATGTATATGTGCACATATACTATAACAAAAGCTTACCTGTGTATACCCCTCTTTCTCGATATGTATACGTACCTCAAGTATATCTCCTGCATATGTAATGGTGTGCTGCGTTGATGCAAAAGGTACAGCGATGACCCCTGCTAACATACGTAAACTTTACTTTTTTGCGGCCCGGAAATCATACATCCGTTGAAATAAAGTAGCTCGTGGCGACAGGAGGAGCGAACGAGCCTGCTGCCCTCCAGTGGCACTCTAACGGCAGTCTTTTTGTGGTGCTTGTGCTCTACCTCCTTTTCTTGGTCTGACACCGCGGCTTTGTTACTCAAGGTAGCGTCACTTTTGTGGCGCGCCTTTACGCCAACGGAGAAACCGTACAAGTCTCGAAACTTCTGACGAAAAATCTGCCAGGCAGACAAGGAGCGCCTATATATCCAAGTGCCTGTGCGTACCCACATTGCCACAACTCACGTCAGCCTGCAGGTGTCTACTGCTGTGTTAGTACGGCTTCCTTGCCTGCTTGCGGCACTCTGCAGCTTTGCAAACGTGCGTGCGAATTCTCTGCTCCGGCCTGTAGATAAACCGCGCAGGTACTTCAATGATCTCCTTGCATGTGTGTGTTCACCTGCAGTATCACAGATCCCACTCATCAACGCTCATATAAATTTACAAATTTTGTGCACACATGTCCGTTGGTGTACGTAGTACTTCACCCTACATGTGTGTATGCTGTCGCACCCATCTCTACTTTTGTCGAATGTCAACAAAAACGCACCTGCGCCGGTGTGCACTTGTATCACTACAGACGGTAACGAATACCGCAGGCGCACCAGTATGACACCATACTCTCAAAACTCTACAACGTAGAAAAGTTCACACATACACGAGTCCGCCGTATCCTCGTGAGTAATTTTATCTGCGTGTAACTACATCTTTAACACATCCCACAGTATGTCCATCCGTCTTCGACTGCGTATACAGCTGCAACACCATATACAAACATGAATGTTTGCCTACTGTAAGTTGGAACACGTCTGCACTATCCGTTAATTTTACATTAAAGCCTGCGTCAGCATGAAGGAGGGGCGTACACATAGTAGGCAGTACACATACCTGAGTCTTGCTGACCCTACGTGGGGAAAAAAAATACGTACCCAAGAACTATGAATGACAATGCTGCTACACAATTCGTATGGCGAAGTAAATCACGAGGGCAACATCCGCAGCCGTGAGTCAATATGATACAGCGCCTGTATCTAGAGCCGCGTACACCAGAACTCACTATATCCCTCCACCTTACTTCAGGTAGACGGCCACGCCGTATCGAGAAGACAGACGTGTGTCTCATGTGCCGTACGTCCTGGCTTTAGATATCCTCACCGCTCATATATATATAAATAAATATGCGTATTAATATGTTATTATAGACATTTATATATAAATATATACATATATAAATATATTCGTATATATACATATATATATTGTGAAGACCTGGCTCCGTGTATGCGTCCACTCGTCAGGTGATCTCTCTCTCAGTTCACATGCATATATATATATATATATATATAGATATACGCATAGTTATTCAGATGCTATGACATACGTGTGTACACCGGCAGACTCGATAAACTCACAGCGACAAGTACTTAAGTATAAACATTTACAATGTTTATAAACGTGTGGAGGTCGAGAAGAGGCGCACTTGTGCACCTGTGTGTATATAAATATACCTGTGAAAACGGTCACCTGTTCTTCAAATATGCAACTCGCACTTCCCGATATTCACACACCTTCAGAATCTCTGTCCGCATCGATGCGTCGCTTTATGTGTCAACGTGTACGCGTGTTCTCTTCCTCTGAGTCTCCGATCACAAAGATTCAACACCCTCGGGTCTCGTGGCTTGGACAGAAGTCATCATCACCCAGTGCCGCAGCAGCATTGCCGCAAAGTTCAATGAACCCTGTCTTCTCTCTCCACTTTCCCTCTTTCTATCATTTCTCATGCGTCTACAAGGAGCTAGGAGCACGCAGTGATATCTGTCTAGGTCTGTGCATCTCCGGTGTCCACTTGCCTCGATGCATTAGCTTCTCTCTCTTCTGTTACATACCTATCTATCTATCTATCTGTCTGTCAATCAATAGCTACAAACACCTGTGTATCGTTTTGTAGTTTCATACGTCGCTCTCCCTCTTCACCTCTGGCACGTACATACAAGTCCCTGTCACGTTTTGTATAGAAATGCGCTTCACATTGCTTGTTCCCCTGATCCTCTTTCTTCATCCCTCTTTCTCCACAGACGTGTTTTCCTCTCCTGTATCTCCCCTGTGTACGTGTGCCATTAGCTTCCCACGTAGCTGTGCGTACTGCGCCGCCTCTTCAAATATTCACATATCGGTGTGGTACCCATCTCTCTGTGTCTCCACACATTTCCTTCTACAAACAACACTCCCTCTAACTCTTTGCGTCCTCAGATGGCTTGCAGTTGTTCGTTCATTTATGTGATCATACAAACATGCACAGGGATGAGTATTCAGTTCCTCGAAGTGGACACCCACGTAAAATTTGTGTACGGATATATATACATATATATACGTGTATGGGTATTCAAATATACAACTCTATGTATTGGCCTACGTATACATCTTGCTACAAAGAATTAATTGACTTCTATTATATCCATATGGATACATATCTATATCTAAATATGTACTTACACACATGTGTGGGTGTAAAATTATACACCTGCACGGGTATTTAAATATACAACACTATGTACTGGCGTACCTCTACATCTTGCAACAAAGAATACATTAACTTCTATTACATCCATATGGATACATGTGCAGGTATTCACGACTCCGTATGTCGGCGTATTTATCTATCGTGCGACAAATGAATAAACACACGTATATTATTCAGTGTCTCAGGGTGGGTTTGAAAGGACCTGCGTCTATACGCATGTAATGAGGTCTCTCTCTTCTTTCCTTTGTGTCGAAAAAGTTGAGCTAAATCTATTTGTACAACAATCTTTTCTATAGTAGTGAATGACGTGCAGGGGGTGGGGATACTAACGGCACTGAATCAATCAGGCTCAGCGTACAAGACTGTATCTCCTCCATTAAAGCCTCTCCACCAGTTTTTAAACGTGTGTTCACTACTTTTTGTCAGTTTAATTGTCATTTGTGAATATGTCTTCTCAGACGCGGAATAACGCACGCACACCAGAAGGCAACAAAAGCTTCTCTACGCACATTAAATAAACCCCCTGACTTTTGCAATGGTGTTGAACTATAACCACTTTTGCTTACCTCTCTGGGTATCCAGAAGCGTGTAGAAAAGTGAACGGGCAAAACTGTGTCAGTACGCTTCTTCAGACGGATTCTCCTGGCGTGTGCATCGGCAGCTGGGGAGGACAGGAGCAGACGTCATATGCCGCGACATCCCGTTACGGGATCCCAACGTATATTAATGTATAAGTATGATCCACTCCTTCTCATGTACGCTAATATAATCATACGCATGTGTGAATACTCTGTAAACTGGCTGGTGCCTCCCTACCCTGTCAGTTACAACTAAAACGGAGACGCACATATAAATAAATAAATATATATATATAAATATATAGATGCACCTTCATGACTGTAGCCATTGGCATCTTTTTCGACAGGAAATGACATACATATATATATATATATATACTTGAGTACAAGCGTGTTTATGTGGATTTCCATCACTCGGTGACGCATCCATAAATACCGGATTTATGTATATACATATATATCTACTGACTAACCCACTGGTCGACACTGGCTTACATCTGCCCCGTACATCTATGCAAGCGTGCAAAGCAGCCAGTACCAACCCCCTGTGTAGATAAATAGAGCGCATTTGCATCCCTACTAGAAGGACAAGGAGGTCAGAACCAGCAACTCTGTCTGTTATTTTCCTTCTCTACTTATTTCTCTTCTGTATAACTGTCTGCATTCTTTATTCTCTCTGATACGCGTATACGCGTACGTGTAGGTGCCTAATTAACTAACGTGCCGCCCCTCTAAAATATACATGTATATCTATACACACTAACCTATCCCTCCTACACCATATATATGCATATATATATCTATATATCGTGTGCTTAGCAGTGCACACGCAGATGTCAAGGGAGGAATTTCCTTAGCGACTGACAGCAGGCAGGCGCACAAGGGTTCCAATCTACGCTTACTAACAGCCCTTTCTTAACAGGTTTCTTGCTGCGATATAGATATAATTTGTCTTTCGTTCGAGAGAAGAAGTCTTACACGACACCATATACCTCAGATATATAAATGTGTACGAGCGTACCATAAGCAGGCTATCATACAAACATATATATACACATATATGACATTTGTGTATACGTGTATGCTCTGTAAGTATTCTTTCCAGACATGAACTTACTGCAGGAATACGATGCAAATATTTTTACTGTGTAGCAACCAAGTTCATGTGGTTTGGCGGCTGGATGTATGAATCCACTACAACGTATACACACCTTGTTGAGAGCTCTCCTACAAAATTTCGACGTATTCGCTCGTCGTAATTTTGCGGACTGACACTTTCACACTTGTGTGTGTGTCGAGGTGAAAAGAAGTCGCTACCGTACGAATACAATTGAAACGTCTGAGACGCACACACTATGGTTGAGCCAGAAAGTTCTCACTTTATTCACAGTCCACACATATTCATCCACTTGACAATATATATATATATATATATGCATCTGTTGATCTTGTGAATCTACGGGATTGCGCCGCGTGGTGCACGGCGTGCGACTCTGGGTCTTCACCAGAGTGGCGCAACGGAACCTCGAGACGTGTAGGTACGTGAATGTGTGTGCCTCTGTCTATTCATCTGCGCTTGTCTTGTGTACATCGTTTCCACGTACACACATTTACAGACGTCGGCGCCCGCATGTAGACTTGAGATATTTATATAGGTAGTAATACGCATACATATATAGGTAACAATATACACATTTGTACATATATATGTGTATTTGCATGTGTTCTCCGGTGTTCGTGCAGACGAACAAAAGATTGACATATAAAAAGAATAAACACATATGTACACAGACAGCATGTGTGCGTGTGTGTGTGGGCGCGCGTATCCGTCTACTGATCCGTAGATGTTCGCGCAATTATTTCGGTGAAAGAACACAGGGACACAGAGAGCCAGCAGCTCTTGTGGCTTTTCCCTGTTCATATTTCTTCTCCTTTCAGTTTCCTCTCTTCTCTTCCGCCTTCTTTCCCTTTTTCTTCTCCTTCTTTTCTTCTCGGTGCAGCGCCTTCCCAACAGGTCACGAGGGACAAAGGGAAAGGCACTTTACACACTACGTTTCAACAAAGGCGCAGATACAAACAGAAAGACAACAAGCTTCGACGTCTGCAGCTAGCTGCCGTTTGCAATGCAGGCTTCGACAACTTCGAAAAAAGTAATATCAATACGTTCACGCGTCCATGCTCGTGTAGGCGTATACGCGTACGACTGCACACGGATATCTACATGCAGGTGACGGTTATACGGATCTTATGGACATAGTATATATATAGATGTATATATAGATACGCCTGCACATGTGTATATCTATAGTATGTATATGTCTCCGTACATCTGTGTACCCATAGAAAGACGGAGCTACCGGTGTACTGGTGTTTTCTACCAAGCTTTACTTCTGCGAATGCTGCTACTTTCTCCTCTCTGTTTCACTTCCTCCCATTGCTCTTCCTTTTAGTTTTGTCTTCTTCCTGTCCACGTCCTTACGACTTCACACAACTTGCTGCTTTCTTGCTCTGTTCCTTTTAATCCCTTCTTCTCCTTCACTTTTCTTATTCCTTTCCCTCTCTATCTCTTCTCCTCCTCTTTCTGCCTTTCTGCTCTTGTTCCCCTTCCCTCTTCACGCTTGTCTTGTTCTCTTCCCTCGCCTTGGCCTTCCCCTCTTCGGTCCTTCCTTCAGTTCTCTTCCTTGCTTGTTCTGCACTTTTTCTCGTTTTTCTTTCTTTCCGCTTTCTCCTTCGTCTCCTCCCTCCTACTCTTGTTGGTCTTCTTCTTCCTCTTCCTCTTCCTCTGCTATTCGTCTCTCGTTGTTTTCAGCTAGCCATTGGGCAGCAAGCTTCTGTTGCCACTGCAGCAGCTTTTGTCTGCTCCTCGTCACATATTTAACGCGTTCTAACAGCAACTGCATGCGTCCGCTGGACCATGAATTTTCGTATCTTTCCCATGTCTCCTTTCCTACTACTGTGTCCAGCAGTCCCTTCCACATTTCCGCTTTGTCCTTTTCCTTCTCCTCCGCCCTTTTCCCTTGCGCACTTCTATCTTCTTTCCGTTTCGTTTCTTCGCCCTCTCCCTCTCCTGTGTCGGTCTGTCGCCGCTCCTCGTTGTATGTTGTCTTCTCCTGTTCCACTTTCTTCTCCTCCGTCTGCAGCTCCCGCTTCTGTTGCTGCTTCTTCACAAGCTGCGGCTGCTGTTGATCCGTTTCTCGCTGCTGCTGGTGCTGCTCTGGCGTATTCTCCTGCTGCTGCTGCGGCGTCTTCCCCCCTCTTCCCCCTCCCTCTTCCTGAGGATGCTGCTGCGCAGCAAAAAGCGTTCCTTCCTGCTGTTCTTCCACTGCAGCTTTGCCACCGGTGAAAAAACTCTCTACTTTGTTTCCTTCGTTTCTCGCTCCCGCAACCGCCGCCGCTTCTTCATCGCTTCCATCTCTCTCTCCCGCTGCGTTTTCTTCTTCTCTTCCGCCGCATCTCAAGTCTCCAGAGACTGCTGCTGCAGCTGCTGCTGCTGGCCCCCTGCCTCCATGTTGTGCTGCTGCTGCATTTTCTGCGGCTGCTCCACCTCCTGTTCTCTTCTTTTTCTTCTCCGTCTGCTCCTTTTCTTCTTCGTCTTCTCCTTCGTGTCCTCCTCCTCTCCTTCCTTGCCCTGCGCCCTGCTTGTTTTCGCCTCCCGTTCTTTCCTTTCTACCACCTTCCACATCTTCATCCTCGTCTTTGTCTTGTGCGTTTACATCTTTGCCAGCAGCAGCGGCAGTTTGATGGAAAGCTTCTGCTTCTTTTTCAAGTTGCTTGGTCTCCTCCTCGTCCAACAACTCGCCCACTTTCCGCAAGATACTCTGCAGGCAGAGCTCTTGAAGAGACGCAACAGGCGCAGGCGTTCTAGCCATGTACCCTTCAATCTGCTGCAGCAGTTTCTGCAGCTCCTCCTCCAACTCACTCATGTGCTGCTGCGCGTTCTCTCCCAGGTCCCGCATATCCTCCGGTCCTCGTCGCTTAGCAGCCGCCTCCTCCCTCTGCTGCTTGGGTGGCTGCTGCTGCTGCTGCTCCGACTCCTGCTGCTCAGGTCGCTCTTGCTGCTGCTTCTGCTTCTCTTCCGTCTCCTTCTGCAGGCCGTGTTGCAGCAGCAAGCGTTTCCCCGAGTGAAGCAGCTGTTGCTGCAACCGGTGTAGACGCGTGGTGAAGAATGGGTGTAGCCAAACGTCCTTCATTCCTTCTGTTGCGCCCAGCCGCGCATGCGGATCAGAAGCAAGCAGCTGCTCTACCAGCTGCTTCGCATCAACAGGAAACCCGGGAGGAAACTGCAAATCGCGGGATTGCACCTGCAGCAGCAAAACAGCAAATGAAAGGAGCAACGACGAGGGGTAAGGGCAGCACGTGGATTGACTAGCCACAGTGCTGCAGCAGGAGAGGCAGGGGCAGCAGCAGCAGGGAAGGAACAGTAAGGAGCGGTCGAAAGACGGCGACGCAGCAGCAAGGAAACAGCTGCAGCAGCAGCAGCAGTTTGCGAAGCAGCAAGAGCAGACATTATTACCAGCAACAAAGGAAGAAAACAATATAAGCAGAAGCAGCAGAAGGGAAAAAAGGAGAAGTAGCGCAGATGACTATCAACAGAAGCAGCAGCAGTAGTAAGACAGAGAGTCAATAGTCGCGGCAGCAGAGACACAAGAACCAGCGGCAGCAGCTCCCTGCCGCCGGCAAATCCTGCAGCTGATGAGGGGAAGCAACACGGACGGATAAGAAAAAAGCAGCAGAGCATCACCGGCAGCAACAACAGCAAGACAAAAAGAAGGCAGCAGCAAAAAGAAGGCAGCAGCAAGAAGACAGCAGCAAGAAGACAGCAGCAAGAAGACAGCAGCAACAACTATACGAAGCAGATGGTTCCGAGAGCGTCGACGAAAACAACGGCAGCCGTACCACACAGATCCTCGACAAGGACGAAACAGTAGCGGAGTGCCACCATCCCCAGCGGCAGCAGCAGAAGAGGAAGAAGAAACAGCTACAATTGCAGCCGAGGTAACGGCAGCAGTGGCAACAGCAACAGCAGCAGCAGCACCTGCTAACTGCGTCAGCAGCGCGTGGTGCAGTGCAGCCTCAACAGCAGATCCGCCGCCCTCAGGACCTCCTGCTGGCCATCCGCACGGCAGCAGCAGCAGGAGCGGCGGCAATGTCTGCAGCAAGAGCGGCGGCAGTGTCCGCAGCTGGAGCAGTAGCGGCGCTACTATTCCAGAAGCCACAGCAGCAGCAGGATGACCAGCAGCAGCGGCAGCAGCAGCGTCACTCCCCCCGCAGCCACAGCAGTGCAGGACAAGCAGCAGCAGTGTGACTCCTCCGCTAGCAGCCACATCGGCGCAGGAGCAGGAGCAGGACCAGCAGCAGCGGCATTTCTCCGCCAGCAGCCACAGCAGCGCAGGAGCAGCAGCAGCAGCAGCGTGACTTCTCCGCCAGCAGCCATAACGGCGCAGGAGCAGGAGCAGGAGCAGCAGCTGCAGCGGCGGCGCTACTACTCCAGCGTCCAGAGCAGTTGAAATGCAGCAGCAGCAGCAGTAGCGGCGCAAGTGCAGCAATGACAGCAGCAGGTGGAGCAGCCGTGGCAGCTGGAGCAGCAGACGGAAAAGAGAAGTACTCGAAGGAAGACGAAGTAATTGGTGGAAGCGTCGAAAGGTGGATATCCTGCAAACACAGCGCAGTCGAATACAAGAAGCAGCAAAGAGAATTGCCAGAAATTCTCATTTTTTGTCGACTCAATTACTTACCTACCACATACACATGATCTCCAAGTATATATATATATACCTCTTTCAGGCATATCTGTATAGACGTATACACATACATCTATATATATATATCTTTTGATAGATAGGCTTGCTTCGCCATATGTATATATCTATGTACATGTAGACAGATAGGTAGACAGAAAGAGACAGGTCTAGGTGCATGTGTCCAGTAGATTTTCTCTGCGTTTGATATACAAGTGAAATTCACACCTACACACGTACACATATATATATATATATATCCATTCGCCGTCTTGCCCAAAGTGGGTTTACAGAGCGAGTGCAGGCGCGCCCACATATGTCCACACCCACACACAAACACGAGAAAATATCTGTTTGAGTGTACTGACGTGTGTAGACGTCTTTTCGAGAAAGTGGTACGTGTGTGTCTTGTTAACGAGAAAACAAGGGTGTGCACACTCCAGGGTTTGGCTGGTCAACATGTGAGGCCCGTCGGCAGCGCGGAGGACGAAACGGGGAGAAGCAAAGTCTCGCGAGAGCTGCTGGCAATTACGAAAGGCGACACACGAAAGAAAAAAGTGAGGAGAAGAACCGGAGCTACTGGACCGCTGCAGGAGCAGACAACGACACACGAAAGAGAAAGTGCAGAGGAAAACGGGAGCTACTGGCCCGATCCAGTAGCAGGGATCTGTTCACGTAGGACTTGTTGCTCTACTGAGTTGAAAGTCCACTTCTGTGTATATCTTCGTAAATAGTTTTACGAAGAACAGTCTACCTAGAGTACTGACACAGACGCGCAGGGTGTTGCGCGGGGCAGTTCTCCAGTAGCAAGGAACTTCTTCTTACACAGGCAATCTAACGCTACGCCAGATATATCTTCTCGTACGCAACACTTTCCCTAGAGCAAGAAACGGTGTATAGCGAGGCAGTTATCTAGTAAACATTCTTTCACAAAATCTACGCACACATCTATTTATACATATACACGTATGTGTATGATTCCTTCCTGCACATATGTGCGTAACGTCTTCATGAGTGCAACGACGAGACTGCTGCACAGGAGAGGAGGCGGGAAAACGTGTAGGCGGCTGTGTGGTACAGAGAGAGAGAGGAACCATAAATAACCTACGGAGACCCATGGAGGGCAGGAGGAGAAGAAAACAGAGAAACGCTACCCTTACAACGACGTGTGCAGTCGGATAAGGACACTGCGTCATCTTCTTGCGACTTGCTGAAGCACGGGCTTCAGAAAGAAAAGAAAGTCCGAGCATAAAGCGTACAAGGAGGACGAGAAATGCAGTACGGAGGAAAGTCGTGGTGGTGCTGGAGAGGCGACGCAGGGAGGCAGCCGCAGCACGCAGAGGCCTTCCGAGTGTCACAGATAAAGTGGATTTCTTGGACAAGCGACGCGTGCGTTGAGGAGCAAAGAAAAACTTCGTCGGCGACAGCACGGGGCGGCTGCTCCTGCTGCGCGCTGCCCCGTCCGTTATTCTTCCGACAGAGAAAGGAGAGAAGGAGAAAAGGACTACGGCAGTTAGGGGAGACAGGAGTCGTACAATACTACACACATCAAAGTCTTATTACGAGCCATGGAGTCATACTGCTCGTCGTAAACGAGTCATCACACAATATAAGGTCGTAGGAGTCGTAGTAGTAGTTCTACAGTACCATACTAACAAAGGTCGTAGCAGCAATGAAGTCGTAGTAGTCGTAGTAGTAGTCGTCCTACGACATTACGAGAATGAAAGTCGTAGTGGCAGTGAAGCCATAGCGATCGTAGGAGTAGTCGTCGCAGTGTAGCAGTCATATTGTAGCGGCAATAGTGGTGGTCATACAGTAGGAGTCTTGTATATGTAGGGAGTTTTTCAGCTGACAGCAGCGTAGCCCAGGAAGTCTTCGACGTGGGGGTCGTGGTAGAGTGAGACGGCAGTGTCGCAAAGGCAGTAGTAATGGTAGGAGTAGTAATAGTAGTAGAAGTAGGGGTAGTCGTAGTAGGAAAAGTAGGAGTCGTAGGAATACTCGAAGTACGAGTAGTGGTAGTAGTAGTAGGAGAAGTAGAGGTCGTAGGAATACGAGAAGTAGGAGTAATACTAGCAGCAGGAGCAGCAGTAGTAGTAGCAATAGTCATCTAGTACTTGTCGTCATATGTGGGAACGGTAGTACCCGAGTTGCAGACTTCGTGAAACTAGTGTCGAGTGCAATAGTTTAAGAATAATAAGAGTAGGAATACGAGTGTAGTGGTCGTATAGTATTGCAGTAGTAGTATTAGTACTAGTAATACAATGGAAGTGGTACACAGTAGAAGTGAGATAGTAGCAATGATGTTGTAGTAGTGATACGGTGGTCGTCCATAGCATGGGCAGGCAGCACATAGGGTAATAGTATAGCAATAATAGTAGTAGGAGTACTACTGTATAGTGGTCGTGGAGTGGTATAGTAGTAGCGGTACTAATATAGTAGTGCTGACGCAGTAGCAGTAGTATTGTAGGAGTCATGTGGTAGTCGTGTGATATATGTGCGGGTGGTATGGAGTGTAATAAGAATAATAGGAGTAGGAATACGAGGGTATCGTCCGTGTAGTCGCAGGAGGAGTAGTAGTAGTGCTGCAATAGTAGTAATAGTCATAATATAGCAGTAGTAATACAGAAGCAGTAATACTGTGATAGTATTACGGTAGTCGAGAGTACGTGCAGTGTAGGCGCTAATAGTACAGGAATACGAGTAGTATTGTAGTGGTCTTATAGCAGTATAGTAGTAGTAGTAATAGTGTAGTAGTTGTAGTAATAGTGTAGTAGTAGTAGTACCAATAATAGGAGAAGTGATACAGTAGCAGTAATATTGTAGCCGTCATATGGGAGTGATCGAGTATTTGTGTAGGCAGTTTAAAATAATACAATAATAGTACTTTCACCGCGTAATGCAGTACTGGTAGGACAGCGGTCTAGAGTAGTATATGGTAGTTGTAATGCAGCTATAATAGTAGTAGTGTAGCAGTAATAGAGTCGAATCATATAGTAGCAGTAGCAGATAGGATATGAGAGCGGAGCACCAGGAAATGATGTAAAGTAGGAGTCGTCGTAGTGTCCTGGTACAGCACTAGTGTAGTAGTCGTGTTGTAGAAGTCGTAATATAGTCGTAGTAGTACCAGTGGTAGTAGTAGTAGTATAGAAGTCGTACATAATAGCAGTGTTATAGTAGTAGTATCACAGAAGTAGTCATGGAGCGGGAGTAATAGAGAAGTCCTAACAGAATAGCAGTCTTATAGCAGCAGTAGTATTCTGTATTTCTACTCTTCCTACTAGTCGTAATACACCTGCAATCTTGTAATAGTAGTCCTGTAGAAGTAGTAACGTGGTAGCAGTGTTCTAGCAGCAGTCCTGCAGTAGTAGTAGTGGTATATAGTGGTAATATCCTGCTCGTACATTACTAGCAGTATTATCGTAGTAGTAATACAGAAGTCGTAATATAGTAGCAGTAATATTGTAGGATCGACATCCTACATTGCTGCTTCTCGTCGTAATATGGTGCCGGTATTATAGTAGTAATCACATAGAAGCAGTAACATAGTGGCAGTTTTCTAGTAGCAGTCTCATAGAACCAGCAGCAATACAGACGTCGTCATGTAGCAGCAGCATTATAGTTGCAGGACGATAGTAGTAGTAGTATTATAGAAGGAGTAGTACATAGAAGTTCAAATAGAGTACAGGGCATCATATTAGTACCAGCACTATCGAAGTAGTGTCCTATAGCAGTATTCTCGTAGCAGTCTCCTTGTACTCGTCACGTAGAAGTCGTCATAGCGTAGGAGGAATATGGCAGCAGTTCTATAGCACCAGACAGCAGCAGCAAAGGAGAGCAATCATATCATAGCAGTATAGTCCGCTACGGGCAGGTCGTATAGAGTACAGCAGTATATGAACAGTAGTCGTAACAATGTTTATCTAGCAATGGTTGTCTCGTGGTGGTAGTCGAGTAGTGGGAGTACTCGTAGCAATTGGAGAACATATATACGACCAGGAGCAGTGTACCCCTGTTGTCTGCTGCTAATAGGAGGAGTATAAATATACGACTTCCATAAAACTGTCAATAAAAGCACTAGTAGTAGTAGTAGGGCAGTGCAGGAGTGGCGTAGGGAGAGGACTGATAGGTGCGTAGCAGTCAGAGGCAGCAGCAGTGTAATGCGAGTACTGGTAGGGAATAGACACATGATTCTTCTTCTAAATATTCTTAGACACAGAGGTAGACACGCACTTCTTCTCAATAGTCTCACATGCAGAAGTAGACACGTCCTTCTTCTGAGTAATCACGCGCGCGGAAGTAGACACGTACTTCTTCTTGATTGTCTTAGACGCAGAATAGACACGGAGTTCTTCGTAACACTAATATACGCAGACACACATTTTAACGAAGGAATCTCCTAGAGAAATGAATGCAACAAGCACTTCCACTACTAGTAGTCCTATTATATTGCTACTGCTACTTCCCCCACGAAAAACATTCTACCAAAACGCCAACAACGACTACTCCTGCCACTATTATTACTGCTGCTACTATTCCTACTACTGTTGTGTTGCTACTTATTACTGTTACTACTACTACTACTACTGTTACGTTGCTACTCTGTACTACTACCACTACTGCTGCTACTACAACTACCACTATTAAGATGATACTTCTACTATTATACTATTACTGCTCCGACTACTATAGCACCACCCCTACTATACCACCACTGCTCGCACTACCACTACTACTATCATACTGCTGCTATTACTATCGTAATACAACTGTTATACTACTACTACTACTACTACCACTACTATTACGACTACTACTACCACCACTATTACTACTTTTACAGCAACAACTCCTACTACTATTGTGGCATTAAATACTATCACGACTACTATTGCTACTACTATACTATCAGTACAACAACAACAACTACTACTATTACCCCTATTACTATGACAACTCCTATGACTACTATATTACAACCATTACTACTACTAGTAGTACGACTATTATTATTACAACCACTAATTCTGTTACAAGTATACGATTAGGATTATCAGCAGCATGACTATTAGGCCGACGACTACTGCTGCTGGTTTTGTGTCGCCGCTATAAGTCGCACATTTGCTACAGCTGCTACAACATATCTACCGTCAGCAAGAGCGCTCCTCCTCCTGACTGCCTCGACCTTTACTACTACTACTACTACCACTACTACCCCTATACTACTACTCCTACCGGCATTACTACTACTCCTACCGGCATTACTACTACTACTACTGCTACTAACACTGGCGCTGCTGCTGCTGCTACTACTGCTACTACTGCTGCTACTACTGTTGCCACTACTGCCGCTGGTAGTGCTGCTCCTGCTGCAAGTGCTGCTGCTTCGCACAGCTTTTTTCCGTAGAAGCTGCGGGACGTTTATCTTCACCAGTAAAAATTTGATAAATCGTACATCCCAGACTCCACAAATCTCTCAGTCGACCGCTGTCTTTATTTTGAACGGCCTCGGGCGACATAAACTGGGGCGTGCCCACGTGATGCGCGAACGACGGACGGGCTGCTGCTGCGCATCCCCCTCGCCTGCAGCAATACCATTAGCAGAAGCAGCAGCACGTGCAGTGGCAGCATTAGCAGTAGCAGACGTAGCAGAAGCAACAGCCACACGAGCAGTAGCGGCAGTATTAGCAGCAGCAGCAGTAGTAGTAGCAGCTGCACCAGTAGTAGCAGTAGCAGCAGTAGTAGCAGCAGCAGTGGCAGCAGTAGTAGCAGCAGCAGTGGCAGCAGCAGTGACGGTAGCAGTCGCAGCAGTAGTAGCAGTAGCAGTAGTAGCAGTAGCTGCTCCAGTAGTAGCAGCAGCTGCAAGCGCTGGGGGGAAAAAACCTTTGTTGGTGAGCAGTAGCAGCAGTTCTTTTAGCAGTGCCCTGCAGCAGGGAGAGTGGGAGAGGCAGGGGGAGACGGCCGGGCCACCACTTACCTATTGTTCTGACTGCGTAGATCGAGAGGGGGCACGGCACCGAGGACAGCAGGCTGGACCTCGGGATGTTCCTGGTCAACGGCTGTCCCAAAGTCTATGACTTTGATATTTCCGTCTCGCATGAGGACTATATTCTCTGCCTGAGTCCCGACGGAAAGGTGGTTATGTTGCAGGAGCAGCAGCAGCACACACAGCAGAAGCGCCAGCCGGTTCTAGCAGTAGCAGCAGCAGGGAAGGGTAGCAGCAGCAGGCGCGTGGCCCGCGCAGCAGCAAAGGGCATCAGCACCGGATATCGCCAGCCAGCAGCAGCACGAACTATTTACAGCACCCGCAGCAGTCTGCAAGAGCTGCAGGTGAAGCAGCAGCAACGCGTGTCTGTCGAAGAAGCAGCACCGGGGTGCAGCGGCAGCAGCCATCACCGAGAAGCAACAAAAGCAGCAAAAGCAACAGTACCGCAGGAGAATACGCAGCAGTAGCAGCAGCAGATATGAAGCAGCAGCAGCGTAAGCGAAACGAACAGAGCTGGTCTCCTCTATGCGCCAGTTCACGAACACATATATACGTACACGTATACACGACCATACACATACGCAGATACATACATAAATAAACACATACATACATACACACACACACACACACACGCATATACATACATACAGACACACACGTACATCTCCATACATACATATGGATACAGACACACATATAGGTAGATTCAGACATACTTACATACACGTACACACAGACATACATATATATACATATCCCCACGCGTAAATACACAACTATATCCACTTCTGTCTCTGTTTTTGTCCACGCGTCGGCTTTCCGTTTTCTGCGGGAAAGGAAGGCGCACCTTGATGTCTCTGTGAACAATCCCTTTGTTGTGCATATATTCAATAGCCCGGCCAAGAGAGAAAACATAACGCGTCGCCAGGGCCTCGCTTGCCACGCCGCCGTATCGTACGCAGTCCCAAAGTTCTCCGTTTCTGCGTCGCCCAGTGCACGCACACACAGACACATGCACACAGACATACTCCTTCTTCTCGGAAAAAGAGTCGCTCCAAGCAGAAACAGAATAGCCATGTCAGTTTTGTGAATCGACACATATCTACACAAGAGCGCATCCTGAAAAGATATATATATATATATGCAGACGTAAACATATACGCACGCACACACACACAGAGGTCTATACCGAGTATGTATTTGTGTGTACGCATGTCTCTGTGCCTCTCTCTTTCTCTCATTACATGTATATGTATACGTATATATATATGTATATGCAGATTTACACACACACACATATATACGTCTATAAAGAGTATGTGTTTGTTTCTAGGCGTCTCTCTATTTCTGTCCCTTTACACATATGCATGTGTGTGTGTAGAGGATGCATGTGTAAATGAAGAGGGGATGTATCGGAAGGACAGTGGGGAGACACAGTCTCCCGATATTGAAGGAAGCGTGAAGAAACTCTCGGGTATAGAGAGAGTGGACTTTTTTCTAGGGAGAGACGCCGGACAAAGTGACAGGCATACGTGCAGGACGAGGAACACCTGGAAGAGGCAGACACACTCCTCCCGGAGAAAAGACAGACAGAGCAACAACTGCAGCAGCACCGCAACAGCAGCGCAGTGCCGGACGCAACAACACCACAGCAGCAGAGCAGCTGCAGCACCGGCTTGGAAGCAGCAGAACAGACACACATACATCGTCGCGGCTGCCTTGGCCTCTGCAGATTCAGAACTCCCGCCCTGTGCTCTTTCTGCCTCTGGCTTTCTCTGTGCCTCTCCTGCTCTCTGTCCCCGTCTTTCTCTTCCCTTCTCTCCGGCCCACTTTGGGGCTCTGTTTTCACGGTTTGTGCTTGCTGCTGTCTTTTTCTCGTACGAGGAACTCTCGTAGGCAGACGTGCAGAGGCGAACACATCGCCAACTTTTGTCTCTTTTCTGTCTCCTCTCTGCTGCTGCGCGTGGGAGGAACCGCGCGCGCGCGTGTTCACGACCCAACAGTCGCACACACACAGCTCTGCGCGGCAGCAGCGGGATGCAGCAGCCGTGCGGCCAACAACAGTTACAGCACCGACCCCCGCAGCAGTACTCAGGGCGAGGTCGACAGCAGTGCCTGCGCGTCAGCAAGGAGGGCACAGCGTTAGTTCCTCGGATTTGCGCGACGGAAGCCAAAATTCCCTTTCTTCAATCCGTAGAAGTGTTCTCTCCCCGTCAGCACTACTCTCTCGCCACCCGTACACCCACATACAGTCACATTCACACTGGCCTCGTTCAACTTCGTAAAGAAAGCAGAAGCGATTTTTCGACTGCGGGTGAATGCCTGTGCGCGTGTGCGTGCTTCACTTTCGAAGAGCCTTTGCCGGTAGAACGACTTTCATTATGAGCCGCGGAACCCGCTTTGCATGAAAAGGAGAAGATGTTCCCCCTGCTGTCTGCAGTGTATCTACGTGTGTGTATATGTCTGTGTGTATGTGTGTGTACACATGTTTATGCGTATACATATGTGCGGGAAGTGTCTCTTGCTACCTATACACACTCACATATAGGTAGCTACATTTTAGAGCTCATCTGTTCATGTGTCAATACATACGCTACCATATATCTAGGCGTAAGGTAGGTGAGACAGGTATAAGTCACCAGAAGGAGCGCTTGTGTCTTACTCTGCAAGCTCGTAGATAAGGCAGACGCGGTCTTCATCTTTGAAAGTGCCAAGCAGTCTGATGATGTTGGGATGTCCTGGGTCGTTTAGCCGCAACATGCAGTGCCTTTCCATGATGACGTCCCTCGCCTTTTGCAACTTCGCCACCCGGTGCTGCGTTTGCACGTGTTCGCAAAGAAAAAAAGTTACCCGCTGCTGCTTCCTTGCGCAGAAGTGGAGAGCGAGCAGGGGGGCGACCAAATACGAGAAGAATAACGAGACAGTGAGGAGAAGAAAAAGTGAAGTGCCCCTCTCAAACACACACGCATGGATGTATGTGCAACAAATAAGTTCAAGGAAGACAGAACACGCGCAGCGAGAGGCACCAACGGACGCATATATAGACGAAGGGCGCTACAGGACTGTGGTGCACCAAAGTGATGAGACATGTCTTCTCTGATTGACAGACAGTGGGTAGGTGTGTCAGTGAGCGTCTGCACCAACTACTGAGAAAAGGTGACGAGTGTGACAGGGAGAGAGAAGGAGAGAAAAAGAGGGAGAACGTGCGAGTGCAAGGGGCAGAACATACGTGAAAAAGCACAAGAGCATGTGACTGACTGCTGTGTGAGCGAGAAACAGAAAGAGAGTGCGGGCAGCACGCACGTGACTGTGAGAGAAAAAGATCGGGCAGCACTTGTGTGACGGAGAGCGAAAGAGAAAGAAAGAACGGGCAGCAACGGTGCGACTCTGACAGAGAGGGGGAGAGACTGCGGGAGAGAGACAGGGGGCAGCATGTGTGACCAAGAAAGCGAGAGAGAAAGATCGGGCAGCATGTGTGTGGTTGTAAGATAGAGAGGCGAAGAGAAGGTGGCACTTGTGTGTGTGACTGTAAGATAGAAACATCGGGCAGCACTTGTGTGTGTGGCTGTAAGATAGAGAGGGGAAGAGAGGGCAGCACGTGTGTGTGACTGTTAGATAGAAGGATCGGGCAGCACGTGTGTGACTGTGAGGGAGAGAGCAGCACGTGCGACCGAGAGAGAGAGCGAGCAGCATGTGTGACCGAGGAAGATAGAAACAGCGGGCAGCTACTGTAAGTGTGTGTGTGTGTGTGTGTGTGTGTGTGAGTGACTCCATCGGTGGGTGAACGTGACTGTGACTGGACACGTCCGAGTGTGAATGACTGGGCGAGGAGGTGTGTCTCTGTCTGAGTAACTCTGTTAAAATCGTTCTCTTAATCTCAGCCGGTGAATGTCACCCGGTGAATGTGACCGGGTTAACGTGACTGGGGTAATGTGACTGGGTGACACTGTGACTGTATACGTGTGTATGCATGGGTGTATGTATGTGTGGATATATGTGTGTATGTGTGTGTTTGTGTGTGTATGTGCCTGTACATACCTGTGCATATATTTATGTATATGTATGTATGTATGTATATGTATGTATATGTGTGTGTGTGTGTGTATGTGTGTACATATGCGTGGATGTATATGTGTATATGTTTGTGTATATATGTGTGTCTGTATGTGTGTCTGTGTGTGGTAAGTACGACTGTGAGAGAGAATGAGTGTGGGTGAATGTGTGAGTGAAGGAAAGTGACGGAGAATACGTATTATTTGACAGAGCGAAGGAGAGAAAAAGAAGAGAAAGGGAAGAGAAAGAAAGGAAGAGAAAGAAAGGGAAAAGAACCCAAAAGTGAGCGAGTGATTGTGCGTGGACGGGAATGGACTTGTATTGTGGCTGGAGCATTTGTCAGTGCGTGACTGTGTGAGTGTTTCATTGAGAAGCAAGAAGAGAAGAAAAGCAGAAAGTGAGAAACAGAGAAAGGAAGAAAGCGAATGTGTCTGTAATAACGCGAAAGAGAATGTGTGGAAGTGAGTGAATGTGAGAATGCGTCAGTATGTTTCTGCACGGGGAAGGAAGACTGACTATTTGTCGTGACCGCGGATCTAATTCTACGTTTATGTATATGTGTGTGTGTGTAGGTGTGAGTGTGTGTGAGTGTCTGTCTGTCGCTGTGGATGTGTAAATCTGCGAGAGAAGAGAGACAGCGAGAATGAAGAATTTGTGTGCAAGTAGTAGTAACTCTATGCCTGTGTGATGGCGACCGTACGGGTGACTGCATGCGTTTTTTGCCACGACTTCGACGGGGGGGTGGCGGTGATTGCATGTGTGAATGAATACGGGACTACGCAGGTGTATATGGCAGACCGAGGAGAGAAGACTGCACACACACGAATGTGGGGAGGACTCTGTGAGGGAGACAGAGACTGCGTCACGGACGTCGAGGATATGTGTCAGCAGACGAGAGAATGACTGCGAAAATATACGAGAGTTACTGCTGCCACTTGTGACTGCGAGGGTCGGTGAGAGTCAGAGAGGACACACAGTCGTACGAAAAGTGGGCGAGTGACAATACGGGGGTGAAAATGTATGCAGCAGACTGTGCAAGAGGATGTGGGGAGGAGTGTGTGTGGCGGAGAATACGTGAAGGAGAGTACGTGAAGGAGAATATGTGAAGGAGATTACTTGTGTGAGGACGTTTGAATAAGAATGTGCCGGGGAGAGTACGGAGTAAGAGTGTGCGGGATAGAAGTGTGTGAAGGAGAAGTTGTGAGCCAGAAGCGCGTGTTTTGGGAGACTGCTGTGCGTTGTAGTACGACACAGAGAGAGGGCAGTAACGTGTGCACGTGGTGGAGAGAAAAAAATTACCCGGTCGAAAATTTTGAGTGCGATGGGCTTCCCGTCAAAAAGAGATTTGTCGAGAGGAAGCGCTTCAAAAACTTCGCAGAAGTTGCCTCTGCCGATGTAGCGCTCCAACGCAAATTTGTCAACGGACAGCTGCGCAGACCATCGCCCGCAGAAAAACAGCAGCAACAGCGACAACGTAACGGCCAGCAGTCCCAGCACCACCGGCAACAGCAGCAGAAGCGTGGAAGAAAAAAGTTGGCAGAGACAGCAGACACCCGACGCATCTTCTTCTCATTCAAAGACTGCACGGCAGATGCAGACATACGTACACATATATATACATATATATACGCATGTATAGATACGTATATTGGGCCAATACAACACACACGTGTGTACATGTATACACATCTGTATTCATGCATAGGGAGAATATAGAGATGGGAAAAAAGTGAAGAGTAGAGAGAGAAAAGTGTGAATAGTGACACTGGCGCTTCGAGGTGAGACGTGTGGGGTCTCCCGGTGTCCAGACACACGCGTGTACGTACACCCCAGCGAAGAAGCCAGCAGCACTCTGTTGCAGCGCTTTTCCCGCTTTATGTGGAGATGGAAGCGAGGAACAGATTCGTGTGCTCCTCTCTGTGTTTCGTCCCTGGCGCAAAACAGAAGAAGAGAACGAGATTAATAATTACCAGAGACGGATAAATACATTCATAAACAGCGAGACACAGAGCCGTCGGTTCCACAGCAACTTCTGGCAAGAGAAGAAGCCAGAGAGACAGAGACGGGGAGAGAGACGAAGACAGAGACACGGAGACGCGAAGACAGGACGGTGAGAAGAAAAGCCAGCTGGTGGCTCTCCTCTGCAAAGTCTTCCCACACTTCTTTTCACTTGTAATTGCCAGCGTGGTGCTATATTTCTACAAAAATATCTGCGTACACATATTTACGTGTATGTACACACATCTATGTACGCACACGTATATATATATATATCAGTATAGAGGTGAGAGAAAGACAGAGCAGGGGGCACAGAGAGAAACAGCAATTGGACAGACGCTTCTTCCGGTTCCACACGCGCATATACACATACGTCTCCATTTCTACGCGAAAGCATACACACGTATGCATTTATACATATATACGCCTATGTAGTACTGATATATGCGACAGACATACGTGAAGAAAAGGTGCTTCAATAAATAGACATTCGTGCACGAATAGAGAGAGATAAAAAGATATGTATCTGCATATGCTTATACATCAAATATTGCTAGTATTCTTGACATATATATATATATGTAAGGAAGACAAGGCAGACCGTTTAATTCGGTGATAACGTCTCTTTTTTGTGTGCGACAAGGCCTTTTTGTTGTCTCTTTTCCGAGGAGAATACGAAGGGAACAGAGAAATCCCGTCTTTTTTGTGGGAGGACGGTCTCGGAGTGGGAACGAAAGACGACGAGGACGAAGAAGAAGAACAAGAAGAGGGAGGAAGAGAAAAGAAGTCCCACCAAGAAGAAGAAGAGGACGGTGGAGAAGCACAAAGAAAGGCGAAGAAGAAGGCGGATAAAGAGAGGGCAGGGTAAGGAAGAAGAGAAGAAGAGAAGACGGAGAAGAAATTGAAGAACAACAAAAGAGAAGAGAACGAAGAAGACGCAAGTCTGGAGAGAAGAAGAAGAAATGAACAAAGGACACGCAAGTCCGGAGAGAAGAAGAAGAGGAAGACGAAAAGGAGCGTTCGAGAGAACGCCGAAGAGACAGAAAGAAGAAGATAGTGCGTAGAATACAGGAAGGGAGAGAAGGGAAATAGAGGAAGACGGAGGGAGAAGAAATAACTGGAGGAGGAAAAGAAGAACAGAGAAGCAGAAAGTCGTTTACTTGAGAAGCCGGAGCGCGGGGCACCGGGGGGGGCCTTCCGAGCAGCGGTCGCGTCTCTGTCGCTGCAGGTGAATTAAGGAAGCCTTTCTTCAACATTTTGCTGCTGCTGCCTTTGTCGTCGTCGAATGTGAAAAAACCGACGGGACCAGGGAAGAAGTGAGGAAGCGAGAAAGCGAAGGAGAAGAAAGGCGCTATCCGCACGGATAGAGAGACGCTGCCTCGGGACTGAGAGAAGAAGAAGAAAGGGAAGAGATAGTGGGGAGAGAAGAAGAAGAATAAGAAGAAGAAAACGGCGGAGAAGACGAATAAGAAGAAAAGACGCACGATTGGAGAGGGTGCGAAGGGAAGACTGCCAAGACGCGGGTGTCCGTGGCCGGGGACGGACTCTGCGAGAAGGCGACAGCGGCGCCAAGAAGAAACTCCTGGGAGAGAAAAAACGAAGACCGCCCCAGCACGCAGAAGGAAGACAGCAGAAGGAAAAGACGGAGAGGAAAGGACAAACGAAGACGGAGAGGAAAAGAAGGGACTTGTTGGGAAGAGAAAGGAAGCGGTCGACGAAGAAACTGATGCGGAAAACGAGGCGGCAGTGACCACCGAAGAACAGGGGCAGAAGAACGGAGAAGAAGCCACGAGAGAAAGGAGGGCGCCGCCCCAGCACACCGAAGACGGCGAAGGAAAGGAGCAGCTTCTGCAGAGATGGCGGAAGGCCCCGAGAAAAAGAAGAAGAAGACCGCCGAGGAGAAGGAGGACGTCCGTCTTCTTCAAATAGGGACGCAGAGACCCGAAAGTGTTGGTGTGACGGAAAAGAGAAGAAAAGGAAAAAGGCGAAAAGAACGGAAGAGACGAAAATGGCGAGAAGCGTTCGAGAACAACGCCGGAGAAGTCTGCTACTCCGAAAAGAGAGAAGACGCCTCGGACAGGAAGAAGAAGACGAACTGAGACAAAAACGAAGCAACAGAACGCCCCCGACAAGTTCTGCGCAGCAGCCACACACACACCCGCACACAGGAGGGGGGAGCTTCTGAATTGCTTTGTCGAATCTTCTCTACTTTCCCTCTCTTTCGTCTTCTCTCTGTGTCAGGGAAAGCAGCTACCTCTCTGTTTCTCCGTTTCGCCTTTTCTCTCGCCGCGCGGGTTCTCCTATTTATGCACTTACGACAAATGTCCAGAGAAGACACCTGCCTCTATTGTGTCTCAACCGACACAAAAGACGTTTCACACATGCAGTACGAAGAAGTGTACAACATGCCTTTTGCAGTCATGTACAGACCGCGCGTGCGTCAGTTTTATTACGTAGAAGTCTACAAACATATATATGTGTAGGCACGTTCGTACAGAGTAGCCGGACATATGTGGATACAGAGATGTATGTGACCAGAGTGGAGGTCGTAGTTGAGACGGCGAGAGACGCACGAAAAGGAGAAGAAGAGCGACGCGCCAGGACGAGGCGTGGAAGACGAAAAGAAGCTGCGCGAGAATTCACCGGAGACACACAGAGAGAGGGAGACACGCGCAGCTTCTTTCGCGACACGCGGGGAGAAGTTGCTGCGAAAAGGATAAAAGCAGAAGCAACGGAAACGTGGAAGAGAACCACCTTGAGAGTCAGAAACTCGCTGTCAAACATGCACATAAAAAAGCGGGGGGAAGGGGGAGCAAGTGCCCATTTCTCCACATACTTATATAAATACCTACATACTCACCCCCGAGACGCTACACATATACACATATACAGGTTGATATATATATCTGTGTGACGATTATTTTTTCCCTTTCCTCTTAAAGAGACGTGTCTCCGTTGTTCAGGGACGGCGCCAAAAAGGGACGTCTCCGGCACTACGGAGACGCTGCTGCTCTTCAAACGACGCATGTGCAACAAAGGAGCTGCTTTGAATACGACGCACGCAGTCAAGATGTGCTGCTAGGAGGACCCCACGCGTATGTGGAAGTATTCCTCCACGAATAGTAGTACACGTACGCAAAAAAGGCGCGGCCTCCAGAGATGCATGCGCGTGGAAGTTCCTGCCCGACAACAAATTTACGTCGCAGCACGAATTTCCACATTTCCTAACACTCCCCACCTAACCGGTCCACAGCGGATGCGTCGCCCTTCTGCTGTACATACACCTCAGATCTCTCTCTTTATCTACACTACACACATACACAGATAGGTAGATATATGGATTCATTGTTTACTTCTCTCCTCTGAGGAGACGGAATCCACCTGAACACGCACACATATGCATGTTCAGAAGAGAAGGAGCACGAGGAGAAAAGACACACGTGTATATATGAAGACGTCTCAGGAGAAGCATGGCAGCCGAAGCCAGACCACATGTTTAGAGCGGCACTGCTGCTGAAAATTAGAGCTCCCACCCACTCGCTGGTGTCTTCTTACACGCACTCCAAAATTTGTGTGCATCCATACGCATAAATTTAAATATTATACATATCTGTGAATGCACGTATATGTACATGCGCGCACACACACACACATATATACACTTCCATACACACAGAGACGCAGCGACACAGATATCCTATATATACGTAGATATCAAGGCTGCAGCGTCTCTCTCCTGTTGACAGAAGTGAAAGTTTAGAGAAAGTGTCGGCAACTTTCCCACGTCGTCCGTTCACGTCTCCCCGTTGATGCACCGTCTGCGCGTGACCGAGCGGGTTGATGCTGCGTAGAGTAGTGGGCGGAGGCGGTCCAGAAAGAGGCGGCACCTCCTCCACGGCCGTGGCCGAGAAAAGAAGAAGAGATTTTGCAGTCTGCAGACGTGAGAGGACCTCGGAGAAAGAGGAGCAGCAGTTTTTATGGGCAGTTGGCAAAAAGAAGGCAACGGAGAAGCAGCACTTCCCCCTGCAGTACGCGTCCTCACACTCTGCCAAGGGCGGGTGGGTCGGCGTCTTGCGAACACAGAAGGAGGGACGGAGGAAACGGAGGAGAGGACCTGCGTAGGCGAAGAAGAAGCGGGATGTGTGTTGGGCCTCTGCTGAAGAGACAGAAAGGGGAATGTGTCGAGACAAGACAGCGAGCGAAGGTCTGCCAGCAGCAGGGCCGTTGCGAGGGAAAAACACTTGCGGCTCCGTCTGTCTCTCTGTCGCTCGCCGTCTCTTGAGAGAGGGAGGGGATCTCACAAATTTCGTGACATTCACCAAATGTGGATATTCTCTTCTCTGCAACAATCGGTGAACAAAAAGAGGAGACCGGAGGAAACGACGCGACGGGAAGAAACGCGGCACAGGTACCCGTCAACCGTCGCCTCATCCTTACAAGCATATACGCACATTCTATCCCGACCACCACGTACATATATATACATATACGCACGGGGAGGTAATTTGTCTACCTGTACACACGGATATGAACCTTTCTGCGTTTACACACGTGTATACGTAGATAGCGATGTATCTCTGTGTTTCTATCTCTGTATGTGTGTGGGTGTCTCTCTCTCTATATATACATACATATCTACCTGTCCCTCTCCCGATATATGTAGAGAGACCTCTCTCTCGCTCTCTCTCCCTCTAATTATACATACGTACATATGTAGATATAGATATATGTGTGTGTGTGTATCTCTCCGTATATATATCCCTCGTCATATACATATATATATGTGTATCCCTTTGCATATATATACGTATGGATATCTCCCTACAATTCTATCTCTCTCCCTACACACACGCACGTAGATATTGGTGTACCTCTCTGTCTTTCCCATATAAAAAATATATATATATATATTGCTGTCTCTATCTCGTTTGATCCCTGTCACTCTTTGTCTGTCTGTCTCTATATATGTATATATACATATCATTCACTGGACAAATAGGTCTACACACGTATCTCTCTACATATTTCTCTTCGTTTAGGTGTCCACACGTACGTGGCTTTGAATAGAGACACAGGTGTCCACTCTCTCCTTATCCTTTTGAAAGGAGGAGGTCGACGAAAAATGACGGGTACTGCATGACCGGGTGGATACACTACACGAGGAGCGTCACAGAAGAAGCGCAGACGGTTGGCTACATTTGTCCTATCACCGAGGACGCCTCTCAGAAGCAGCAGTCTCTCCTTAAAAAGCGAGCTTTTTCGTCGGGAGTTCGGCTGCAGACGCTTCGACACTGTGCAGAGAAGGGAAGAAAAAGCTTGGGCGGCACGTCCACGGGGTGAGGCGAGACTTTCTCTTCCCAAGAAACTGAGGCGCTAACAATGCAGCGGCCAGGGCAGGAATACACACAGGCAGAGAGAAGAAGAAATTCATAGGTCCGTCCAGGCGTATATAATACCTACTCCACATGGAGGGGGATCCCACAAAAGAATATCAAGTCAAATACACGGAGAAACAGTTTTTCACGGAGAAGTGTGACATGGTCATTTTTACCCGCGAACGACGCCTACAACTGTCCCGTTGCTGACGGTCCTGTGTATATATGTGTGTGTGTGTGTATGTATGCGTATGTGTGTGTGATCGGTCGGTTCCTCGGGGAGTGCGAAGCACCGTGTGCGTGTGTGTGTCTTGCACAAGGAAGGCGCGCAGAAAGTGGAAACCGGCAATTTCCTCGGAGAATCACGGCGCTGGCGCAGCTGTCTCGGTGAAAAGAGACCGCGTCAAAAAGAGACACACTTGCAAAGTTACATCGGAACTGGTGGGGGGGAGAAAGGAAAAAGAAAGCGTCATGAAGTGCCGACAACGAACGAGTCTTGAAGAAGACAAAGAAGCAACACTCGAAACGTTGCAAGTCATCTTCGAAGAATCGACAATGAACGTTAGTGAGGGACAAGCAAGGAAAGGAAACCACAGAGACGTGCATATAATATAAATATATATATATATATGTACGCATGTAAAGCCAACAGACATATGTATGTATATGTGTGGTTAGTCAGGTAAATTCGATGTATACATAGAGACACTCAGACAGATAAAGATGTATAAAAATTTGGACAGGCGTCAACACTTCCACGCAAGAAAGGACTAGCTGTCTGGCAAGAAAAGCAGCACGCTGGTGGCGCTGTTGACGCCGCTGCACACGCGGGGCGATGATGAAGTGGATCACGCGCCGCAGATTTCCAGCGTTTCATGAATCACGGCAGGAAAGGGGACGGCAAATCTCTGTCGCGGAAGAGGAAGAAAAGGAAAACAGCGGAAAGCAGGAAAGATCAACGACACTTTCCCTCCACTATGACTCGATTTTTAGACAGCGCATGCACACACACACGCTCAGCTGAAAAACGGACAACACAACGGTCGCCAGCCAGCGGCGAATATAAATATAAATCATATGGCCGCCAGCGTCATCAGCGGTTTACACACCCTCGTGGAGGAGAAAGTCAATCCGCACCAGCTTTCAAAAAAAACCAACTGCTTTCTCCCAGCGTCAACGGCAATCGTTGCCTCTTCTACCCCGACAAAAACTTGGGATGTCTAGGTGGCCGGTGTGGAGAAAACAGGAACGATCAGCCACCGTCGTTCTACACGAGAACCATTACACTACAGATCAGTGTCGATTAAGAAAGATGGCGGATTCTACCGCAAATAACAGTCCTATTGTCTTCGCAGAGTCGAGAAAACAAGCATCTCGGCCTGACCCGCTGATACTCGTCAAAACTCCTCCTGAGGTGCACGTTCGAATCTGCAGGTCACCTCCATATATGTATTTGTGTGTGGACGAGTAGCAGGTTCGAAAAAAGGCTGCATCACCGCTACAGCGACAACAGAACAGCTACGGCTACAGCTGCTGCCTTGCTACTGTCAATTCTCTCTTCACCGCTGCAACTACTAGCACTCCAGCTGCACATATGTGTGTGTGTGTGTTTCTGTGTGTGTACACATATATGTGTCTTCAGTTCATGTCTATAATGAAACTACTGAGGAGATGGCAGAGGTTCAGATGCACTTTTGCAGAACAGCACAGGGAGTGACGCAATGGGCATGAAGGCAGCACCAAAAGCAGCGAGCCTTGCTAGGAGTTCAGGCAGCAGTCGCTGCACGTGACACAGCGGCACCAGACAAAGCAGAAGCAGTGGCCATCTCACAGCTACGAGGAAGCCTTTTTAGAAGGGAAAGCAGCAGCACCAGCAGCAGCAAAGAGAGGGACAAAATTAGCAGCAGCACCAGCAGGAGGAGGGCACCAGTAAGAGCATGGGGAGTGGCGGCAGGAGGACAACGGGAGCAAGAAGAGCAGAATCAGTAGAGAAACACCAGTACCCATAGCACCAGCATCCGCATTGAACGGACAGGGAAGACGACTCGCAACAAAAGGCCAAGTAGCTAAAGCAGCAGCATCAACAGGATCGCCACCAGCAACACCAGCAGTACGCGCAGCACTGCTAGCAAGTAGAGCACCATGACGAACAGAAACTCTTTGAGCGCAACTGATAGCGATACAACAGCGTCTACAGAGGCAGCTACAGTAGATACTCTAGGCCTTTGGCAGGAAATGGAATGGCGGGAACAGCAGCACAGCAGCCAACATGAAAGTAAACACCCTCAGCACCACGAGCAAAACCGCGTACGGAAGTACAGCAGCAGCAGCAGTAAAAACCCAACACTGCGTCTCGGCAGCAGCAGCAGTGTCGGGGCTGCGGCGTCACGAGAAACAGCGCCAGCACCAGCACCGGCAGCAACGATCTTCACGTGCAACACGAGCAGCACGAAGAAAGCAGGTGTGGCGTCACGAGCAAAGCAACAACAGCGGCATGGTTTGTAGGAGCAGTGAAAGCTCGTCTTGGGAAAAAGGGCTAGCATCACTAACCGCAGCAGCGGCAGCGACCGCGATAAAAATGACGGCTCAGCGGTAGCAGCATCCCACTCGAGAGAACATTGACTGCAGCAGCAGCAGCAGGGGCACTTGGAGTCGTTGCAGTGCCAAAGGGAAGAAATTGCTGCACTGCTCCACAGCAATGTCCATCAGTTAAAGTACGGAACTGCCTTAAAAACAAGTCCCGAATTTGCCGAAGCATAGGCGCAGTGCGGCGGCCGCCTTCTGAGCAAACAGATTGACACAGCATATCAAGCAGAGAGAAAGAGCTTCTGCCGCTTCTGCGCAGCATTCTTTGGCTGCTGCTGCTCGTTGCTTCTGCTGTTTCTGCTTTCTACTGCTGTCGCTGTTGCTCCACTCTGTTGCCGTTACAACATTGTCGCTGCAGCTGCATTCGCTTCCTCTGGTCGGAGTCTTCTCCATTGATTGTGCCCCTCCAGCACACTCTTTGCCATCTGAAGTGAGACTGCGGCTTCTCCCTGCGTGAGGAACAACCGCCCTCTTGCTGTTCGGTGTAAGGAGGAGGCAAGACTTCGCAGACTGCACCATCCCCGCTGAGTGACCCTATCGACTCACGTAGCGCACGACGAACGCAAGGACGTCCCGGTGGTTCCACTTCGCTCGCTGCCGATTTTACAGTGTTTCCGTACATGTAACTACATAGACGTATACACAGATGTGTAGCTGCAATTACATACGTAGAGAATTCTGTGTGTCCCCACGCGTGTCAACCCCCTGTGAAACTCCACAAGTGCGCTCGACATAACATGCGCTTGAGGAACTATCTTGGGGCCAGAAGAAGTTTTTTTGTTTGCTTCTGCTGCATCATAGCATGCGCTTGAGGAACTATCTTGGGGCCAGAAGAATTTTTTTTGTTTGCTTCTGCTGCATCAAAAACTTCAGCACTACTCTCCGATGTAGGTGGGTGCCAGGGGTTCGCTGCTGCACTTGCGCAAGCGAAGATTTATGTGCGCGAGAGGGGTCCCCTCTTGGTCTCACTGTGTCATGGAGAGACGCGCACTTCAGCGTTCCAAGTCAGATACAAAGATACATGTATAAATATGCATCTCTCTCTCTAGGCGACAGACGTGTGAATAAAACTCTTCGGAGGTAGACACGCAGCACACCTCGTTGAAGGCGAGTCTGTCTCTCCACACATACGCACGTACACGTGTACACAGAGACGTCCTCAAAGACGTACTGACAATTCATGAGTGTACGCCTAACGCGTCTTTTCGGCACGTATGGGTGGCGGAGAATGCCGCTCGAATAAGCGTTTACCTTCTCTGTCTTCAGTGAGACACTTCTTCTTCCCTCACGTGTAAAGCAGCAAGAAGGCGAGGAGGTCCAAATAGATCTGTCTGCAGACATGAATCTAGATGTGACAAGAGGTGGTGGAAAGCACCTGCTCTGCTTGCGCACGGCATACTACGTCGACGAAGAACAAAGGGTTCTGCACACACATAAATACGTACAACTGTACGTGACTTTCTCTATATACATCTATATATATGTACACTGATGCAGAAGAGGGCCAACAAGTGACATAGAAAGAAGCGCAAGGTAGCTCTGTAGGTGTGCTTTTAGCCAGGAATTACCTGATGCTGCAAGTAACCGTAGTCGTACACCACGTCAGATTATGCATCTTTCCTTTAAGAAACAGGTGCTTTGTTTGTGTTAACGCCACCGCGAATCATGCCAGCAGTTCTAGCAGCAGCCGCACACAGCGACATCAGAGAATCAATTCTCCATGCCAGCGATGTCGCCACGACCAAAGAAGTGAGATTCCACAAGGACATCAATAAGAAACAACTAGTAAAACCATACGGTTTCAACCGTAAAAACTCTGCTGTGTCGCGTAAGTAGTTCGGCTGCGGAAGCGTTGGAGCTCTCGGTGCCATAGACAGAGGGCCATTGCCAGCTGGGTGCCCTTCTTTGTAGCCGTATCGTAATTAGAAAGAGCGGCATTTGAGAACTTGTGAAGCCGTTAGCCTTTTCACCTCTTCCGACTCGAGCTCTGAGGCGCTGCAGAGTGTCTCTCTCTCTGCAGACGTCTTACGGCAATTTGAGCTTCTCAAGGAGGCGGTCGCGTATGAAAGTGTCACTAACGCTGCATATGTTGGGAGGAAAACCTCTTCTCGCTACACTGTCAAGAAAAATGGGGACTTCTCTACCGTACCCCAGTCCGTACATACGGTTGCATGCGGCAAATTTCTGCGCAAGCGCGTAATGGGTACACATATCTATATGTGAATATGTAGGTACGGAAGTGTGTATTTATATTTTACGTGAATATATGTGTATGCGCATATATACGTATATATGTATGTAAATGTATGTATGTGCATTTCTACGCAGATATATTTGTACTGGTGTCTGCAGAGCCGTAGCATCTTGCAGCCTGCGTCTGCAATAACATTTGCCAACTCTCGCCTTCTTACACATACCTGCTTATAGAGCAAGTGTGTAGGGAAACACTTCCGTATATTCGTCCGATCTTCGCCTCCTCGTCGCCGTTCTCGGCAGACCCTGGACCCCCGCTCACGTACCCACACAAAGTGAAGTGGACTCACCCAAAATTCCGTACTGCGCCACTCACACGATCGAAAATCCCGTAGTGCGCCACTCTGTGTCCATTTTGTTTTGTGTCTCTCTCTCTCTTCCTCTTTTTTTGTCCTCTCGTTCCCCTTCTCTCTATTTGCAGACATGCGTGTGAGCTGGACCACATTCACAGATAAAAACATGAGCAGGCCTCTCTCAGACGTTCCTCCCACATCGCGGGGAGTTCGGGAATTCTGCGGACGAGACGCATGTCTCTGTCTACCACTCGTGACACGCGCACACACGTTCCGCAGGCGAACTACGCAGGTGTCTCGACCCCAGGGCGTCTCGTTTCCCTCTTTCCTCGCCGCACTTCGTGAACATTCTGCGTCTGACGCTGCGTCCCTACGTGCGGCCCTGTTTTTCTTTTTCTGCTGTCTTGCGGCAGCATGTCCCCAGGCGCGGACCTGTTCTGCTTTTTGTCCTGTCTTGGGGAAGCTCCCCACTCACCGCAAAGCAGCAGCGCAAGCGCAGGTAAACCTACGTACCACCACGCGGCCGCGCGTGTGCGCACCCAGGCGTGGGTCCGCGAGGGGGAAAAGGAAGGAGCATTACTTCATTTGGCTCCCCCTGTTTTGTCCACTGAACATGTGTGCGCATACAAGCCCACGCGGGCCCTAGAGACGTCTCTTCATCTCGATGGAGCATGCATGTTCCCACGTATCTATGTATGCGTGATAACTTCCTGGTGGTGACACATAAATGTGTGTGTATGCGTGTGCACAAACATATATCTATAGAAATACATAGATCTGTTAGGCACGTACAAGAAGTGCGGCCTGCCCACCGACGCTTGCCTGATGACGACGAGGAAGATGAAATCCGCGAGCTGCTCGATCTCTCTCTCTAAGAATATTATTTTGAGAAGAAGTGTCGTGCTTCGCGTACACGTGAGGAGCGTACCTGTATCTGTACATACACAACTACCCCACTTTCACTTAGGAGGCGTGAGAGTAGTGAGGTGTGACCACCTGCAGCGTCCTGCTGTTTTTGTAATCACGTGTACTACTACGTCTGCGCCTACACGTCAGCACACATTCGTACGTACATGCTTGTACACACATATATATACACATATGCGTGTATGTTCATACACACATAGAGACAGGTGCATGCACGTTGGCACAGATATATACATAACAAACGCCCGTACGTACTTACACATGCGCATATATATATATATATACATACTGGCATATACACACGGTCTCAAATATATACATAAAAGGTGTGCGCATATACATACATATGCATATACATATATACGTACATGTGTATATTTACTACAAAAAAGTCCATATATATATATATATATGTACGTATATATAGGTGTATGTACACAGAGAGTCAGACACACAAGTAACAGACGTAAGAGCACACACACATACGCGTACATATATACGTATGCGTGCACATATACATACACATACCTATATGTATATGTACAAACTTGTGTGCACTCGGTACACGTATATGCATACACATGAGTACCGTCTGCGGCATCCATATATATACATAGATATAAGCGGATATATGAATACATATATACGTGTAGGTAGATACACACGCGGAGTCGGGACAATGTGTTCGGCAGGTAGGGCCAAGTAGGAAGGCGCTGCTGGGAATACTTCCGCTGCTGTTGCTGCCACAGCTGCTTCTCAGCGCTGCACGTTGTCTCACGCACATACTAACGAGCCAGCAACTGTCTTTCGGTTGTACTTGCTCCATCACACCCAGCTGCGGCTTCCTTCTTCTTTTTCTTTTCCTTCTTCCTTCGTCTGCTTTTCTTTTTCTCCTTCAGCTCGGCAAGAGCAGGGGAGGCATTTACAAGACGACTTGAACGTGCTGTCCGTCCTGCTGTTGCTGTTGCTGCTGCTGCATCCCACCTTCCTCCCCTTCACGAAAGCTGCTGCCGTGGCAGCTGCGGAAGAATCGCCTGCTGCTGTCGCTGCATCCCCGTCACGGCTTGCCGCGCGGCGGCTGCGACTGCTGCTGTGCGAACGCGGGCCGTGCCTGGCGCTGCTGCTGCTGGTGCTGCTCGGAGACTGCAGACCGTTCTGCAGAAGCTGCTGCGGCAACGAGAGCGACTGCTGCTGCTGCTGCCACATCCCAGAAGGACGCGCTGAAGCGTATTCTCGGCCGGTCGTCTCGTGCGAATGGTTGCTGCTGCGCAGCTCGCTGCTGCTGCTGCTGCGATGCGGGCCAGCAGACTGCTACTGGGCCGCTCCTGCCGCGTAGGCAGACGTGATTCGACTGACTGTTGCCTCAGAAAACTTTGCTGTTGCTGCAGGACCGACGCCTGCCCCTACTGCACCAGAAGAGATGGATGCTGCTGCTGCTGCTGCCCGGTCTCAGGGGCCGCAGCACCTCGGAAGGCCGCGGCTGGTGTCACGAAGAAATGAGACGCGCACCAGGCCGGTGCAGCAGAATATTCTCGTCGACCGCTTCTGCCCCTTGCTGCAGCAGATCGATATTCCTGCTGCGTCTGCAAGTGCGAAACCCCACACATTCTGCTGTTGTTACCGCTGTTGTTGCTTGGGGGATAGCACCTCCTGTTGCTGCTGCGGGAGAGTCCACTGCTGCTGCTGCGGCTGAAGTTGCAGCATCTGGTGCGCAGGCCGCGACTCTCCTGTCGCTTCTGCTAGCTGTACCTGTTGACTGGCCTGGTGCTGCTGCAGAAGCATTTGTTGTTCCTGCTGCTGCCTCTCCTGCAGCTGCTGTTGTCGCTGCTGGAGCAGCACGTGTTCACCTGGGTGCTGCTGCGCCTGCTGCTGCTGCTCTTGAAGCGTCCCCGACGTCGTCGTCGGCAACGCTGCTCTCTCCACAAGATGCGACGCGCCATAGTAGCCGCTGCTGCTGCTGCTGCCGTAGTTGCTGCTGCTGCTGTAGTTGCTGCTGTAGTCGCTGCTGCTGTAGTAACTGCTGCTGCTGTTGTAGTTGCTGCTGTTGTTGCTATTGCTGTAGCTGCTGCTGTTGCTGTAGTTGTTGCTCCTGTTGCTGTAGTTGTTGCTGCTGTTGTAGTTGCTGCTGCTGTTGTAGTTGCTGCTGCTGACGTAGTTGCTGCTGCTGTTGCTGACGTAGTTGCTGCTGCTGTCGTAGTTGCTGCTGTTGCTGGGATACGCAGCTGCAAAGGCGTGCTCTTCGGCTTTGGCTGCGGCCGCGCTGACTTGTGGCAGGTCAGGCAACGCATTTCTTGCCGTCGTTGCAAGTGCTTCCGCTGGCGTAGCAGCTGCTTCTCCCTCCCTTTGCCCGGTTTCGTCTCCGCTTTTTCCTTCTGTTGCTTCTGCTGCATAGGCAACGTCCTCGTGCTGTGTCGCATGCGTCGTTGCTGCTCTTCGTTTCTTCGCGTGCGGTGCTGCCGCTGCTGCTCCTGCTGCAGCTCCTCCCGCAGCAGCAGCTCGTCTCCTTCGCAGCAGCAGGAGCCGGGTGGGAATTCGCTTTGCTGCAAGCCACCCGGCCCAAGGATCCGGAGGAAGAGGACCAGCAGCAGCATTTGACAGCGGCGGCGGCAACTTTTTCTTCTCCTCGGCTGCTCCACCCAGTTGCTGCTGCTGTTCGTACACGTCTCCCGCTGCTGTGTCCACCCGCGTCGCACTCGCTCCTGCTGTCTCGTGCTGCTGGGAGGTCAAGCACTGCGAGCCGTGCTGGCTTTTCTCAGAGAGCGGCTGAAGAGCAGCGGCAGCGGCGCGATCAAGAACCATGCGGTCCTTCACCCGCATAGCAGAGAGGGGAAATCCTCCCCTTCCGTCAACTTCGCAGAGCGGAGCGGCGAAGAAAGTTGCGACGGCCGCGGCGGAAGCCTGGGCTGCAGAGTTCTCCTCTGCTGCAGCTCCCATAGCCGCAGCCGCGGCGACGGCCTCAGCGTCAGCAGCAGCAGCAGCAGCGCCTCCGGGTCCGTCCGTACGACAGACGGCCGCAGCAGCAGCAGCAAAAGAAGAAGAAGATGCGAGGTCCGAAGGCAGCGGGGTAATGCCACCTGGGACGCCTCTGCTCCAGAAGCGCAGCAGGCGATCTTCGCTCGAAGCAGTGACCAGCAGGTGCCCGGAAGGATGCCAGTCCATGGAGACGACGGCGCCACTCGACTCTGCTGCTGCTGCGGAGGGGTAGCCTGCGCCGGAAGGCAGAGAACCGCTGTAACCCGCAGACGAAGAAGGGAGGGCCGCCGAGGTCTGAACGCATGCGAGGGGACGCGAGGGTTGCAGGAAAGAAAAATACGTGAGGCCCCCGTTGCTGTCGCCCACAGCAAACGTGCTGGCCTGCACCGGGTTGATGGCCACCAGCAACGGCTCGGCAGCAACGCCGGAGCCGCCCGCCACCGCAGCGCCGCCGGCGCCAGCAGAGACAGCCGCGCCGGCCGCTCCCGGACGCTGACTCCCTGCGACCGCCAGTGGAGCCCCAGGTAAACGAAAGAGGTAAGGACACGCGGCGGAGGAAGAAGACGAAGAAGCGGCAACAGCAGAGGTGCCGCCGTGCAGCATGCGAAGGTCAAGTCCGCGCAGCAGAGAGTCTCGGCTGCATGTGAGGAGAATGTTGCCGTACGGATGGAAGCTGCGCACGGGAAAAGAAGCAGAAAGCGCGAGAAAAAAGACACCGGTGGGGATGGGAAGACAGAAGCAAAAAGGGAGAAGACAAGAATGAAGAAGGATGGAGGAAAACTCAAAAAGTGAACTCCGCACCAAAACGGTTCTCGCCGACATGCAGGCACACTTCCACCCCTACACACACGTTTTTTAGTAGACAAAAAGAGAGAAACAGACAGGAAGGGACACAGTAAGAGAGCGAGAGAAACTCACATTCCTACGTGTATATGTAGAGGTCTTCAAAGGGGTGCTTCCCGCTCTCTATATATCCCCAAGAGACATATAAAGGTAGATACAGGGGCACACATACACGCACTACATATAGAATATGTATAATATAGATGTACATGGAAGGGTGGACACGCACGGAGGAGGACTCTTGGCTAATGCTGCGAGAGAAAGGAAGCAAACAGTGCATAATACACGCAGACATGTCCCAGCAGTATCCCCGCTCCCACATATGACGACTCCATATAATTATACATACATATATGTGTATGTGTATGCAAAAACACATGTATGTATATAGACTGTCGCCCATACATATATATATATATGTGTTACTACGTATATTTTACCTGCCTATATATATATATATATATGTGTAACTGTATATGTATGTGTATGCATGCATATATATATAATGTTACGCATATATTTGTTTGTGTAATTGTGTATGTATGTGTACGCAGATATACACCATACGTGTATGTAGGTCTGTACGTACGTAGACAAAGGTAGGCATCTATTTGTTTGTAGGAAATCATTTATTTTGCAAGAGAGAGGACGACGTGGCAAAAGGGCCATCTTCTTCTTTTAGAGCACAATGAGAAAAACAAAAACTCCATGCCGACAGCAAAAGAAGCCTCCCTTCTGCCAGCGTGTAGCCACCTCCAGCAGACCGCTGTTTCTCTTCCTTCAAGCGAAAAAATCAACAGAGAAGCGCAGGTCCCCGCTCGCAGAGACAGACCAAAACTTGCGCAACCGTAATACATACATATACATATATATATGTATAAATGCGCTATAATAATACATATACATATATGCGCTACGACTACATATATATATATATATATGTACGTATGCACACACGTCCCCGGCAGGACTTTCCATATGCGCTACAATATATATACATATGTGTATATTTATTTATTTATTTGCAGTAATATGTATGTGTACGTTTCCCTGGTGCGGCTTTGAATCAGTCCATATGTAGGTCGTCATGTGCGTCTGTCCCTCCTACGTCTATTGAACGACGGAGAATTTCCTGGCGCGCACACCAGGGGAACGACCCGACTTCAGAGAGAGAGGGAGACGGAGACAGGAAGACAGAGAAGCAGCAGAGAGAGACCGAGCGGAGACGGAGACGGAGACGAAAAAAAAGGCGAAAAAAAAGAGAAGGGGAGAGCGGGAAGGGAGAGGACAGAGCGAGAAGGGCAGACAAATGAAAGACAGAGAAGGATAGGGAAGGATGGACAGAGAGACGAAGACTGGAAAACAGAGAACCGGAGACATAATCCCATATGCAGGACCTTGGATACTAGGAGGATACTACGTATCTGACGTTACATTAAAATGATGTAAAACAGAGACAGAGAGAAGGGAGAGACCACCACGGCAGAGGACGCAAGTGACGACGTTTGCTGTTGAGAGAGTCCACAGCAGCAGAGGACGCGGAGCACAAAGGGAGGTAAGTCCACCTCGGCAATTCATTTGTTGCTAGATGCATGTACTGCTGTTCCTTCTTCGCCTTTTTCGCCTTCTTCTCTCTGTCTGTCTCTCCCTCGTATCTCCTTCTCTATCTCTCTTTTGCTGACGAGCACTCTCGCTTCCCTTACTTACACCCTGTTGCTGGCTTCTTTTCCCCTCACACACACGTGTATACAAATATGCCCACCCCCTCACAAGTGCGCATGCACGAACGTGTGCGTCTTTCCCTTCTTCTGCTTCTCTTGCTTGCTTCGTCTCTCTTCTCTAATTTCTCTTCTCCCCTGCATGCAATCTCCTTCTCCGTTTTCTCCCTTATCTCCTCTTCAACTTCCTCTTCCCGTCCTCCTTCGCCCCCATCTCGTTCTAATATATGTTTTCCCTTCTCTCTGTCTGCCCGCCTCCCCCCCCCTCCTCCAGAGTTCCCAGTGCATGCTGCGCATCCTCAGACGACACACACAGGCGCGCCTCCCGCTTCCCTTTCCTTTCCTTCTTCTACTTCTGCGGAACGACATGCGCGCGCGCGGGCGCGCTCTTGCGCAGAGGGTTTGGAGGGGCACCTACGCAATTTTGTGGATGAGCGCCCGGTGAGGCTGAAGCGAGAGCAGAGGACGGGCCGTCCGAGGGTCCCACAAATAAATCCAGCCGGTGCGCGTGCTGCTGGCGATTAATGCCTGGGATGGGTGCCACTGCAGGCAGGAAGTGCTGCGCGTATCCAGCGTTGCTGTGTACAGCGTCTTGACGATCTGCATGCGAGACGTGTCCCATATGAGCGGGTCGCAGGCGTCTGCGCAGCCTGCCAGCAGGCGGCTCGACCACGGGGCCGCCGACAGCGACGCCACGCTTCGCGAGAGCCCCTGGGGCCGCAGGGGAAGGGGGGACAGCAGCAGCAGCAGCATCGACAACAGCAGGAGCAGAAGGGAGAGGAGAGAGAAACGCGACCGGAGAGGGCAAACAATAGAGACACAGAGAGACGCGGGTGTCGATGAAACGGAAGCAAAATGAGGCAAAAAAGACCCGGGGGGGGGGAAAAACAAACGCAGAGAGACAGTCAGTGTTGGGGGGAAGGGGACAACCGCCGAGATTCTCAAGAGAAAGGGAGAACTACGGACGGAGGAAGAGAGACTGCCGCCAAGGACACCGTCCGACTACAACGGGGGAAGAACAGAAGAAGCAGAAGAAGAAGAAGAGAAAAGAAAGGGTGGGCCGCGGGACGGGGCTTCTGGTAGGGAAAGTCAACAAGAGAAAGTGAGACATGCAAATTCTCGGACGCAACATTTGCAGAAAGCCCCCGAGCTCTTCTCGTGATGTGTAGCAGATCTCCGTACCACCTTCTTCTTCACCAGTGCAGCCCCCACACACATTTAAAACTTCACCAGTACGACCCGCTACATCAAATCATTTACAGCTACACATATATAGAGAGAGAGAGGTTTACACGAATGTATACACATATACATACGTGCACACATATATATGTATAGGGAGAGAGAAAGATGTGCGTGTCGAGCTAGATACCCAAATACATACTCGCACACTCATAAAACCCCGGTACCTCAATAACTATATATATGTAAGAATATGTCCCTATTTCCCTGTCAGTAAATCTATGTATATTCATACGTATTGATATGTATATAAGTTCATAGCAGTGAGTCTGTACATATATATATATATATATATATGTGTACACTTCCCTGAATGCGCAGACAGATCCATATCACTATGTGTGGCTAAATATACATATATATACGTACATATATATATGTGTAGCTCTGTAGTAATAACTACGTATATATACGTATAGGTTAACATCGGTAGTTGTATATGCGTATATATGTTAGCATTTAGACCTCGAGGGATATACCTGTGTAAGTAATAACTACACAAATATGAATACATACATATGTATATACACGTACAGGCGGAAGGAGGAGTAGTTGTGTACGCGTGTATATCTAAGTAGGTACAGCCTGAGGAGTATATAAGTGACGAGTATGTGTACGTGTGTATCTGATAAGCAGGACGAAAGGTCGGTAATACGTCGATACAGCAGCGGTTCTGACCGAGAGGCAGGCAGAAATTCATCTTCGTGTAGAATTCTCCACACGCATCAGATTTTTACCCCCCGGACGCGGCGCCACGTGAACCTACACGCGTTTGTCCGCCCACTTATCTCCTGCTCTCTCTACGCCAGTCACCAGTCCCGCTCTCCCAAACAGATCCACAACAACATGCACTGTGTAGAGATATATTTATTTGGTGTGTGTGCGCGGCCAGGTCTGCGTTACTCTTCTTTTTTCTCTCCAAAAGTCATACGTGTATGTGCGTGTGTGTGTCTGCTTCGCGGTCGTCACACTCCGTCTCTCTGCATATGTCAGTGTGCTTCGTCGTCTCTCATGATGATTGCCCTGTCTTTCTGCCTGTTTTGTGTGTCGGTCTGGTCCCCTCCTGTTGTCCGCTATGTGCTCAATTTTTTCTCCGGGAAGGAGGACATTCCCCTGTCCCTCCCTGTGTGCCTCTCTCTGTGTGGGCGTCTGTCTCTGTCGCCCTGTGCTGTTCACGCTGCTTGTTTCCTTCTTCAATGGGCACAACATTGTCCTGTCTCTATGTGTCTCTGTGCATATGTCTACTGCCCTGTGTTCGTATAAGTATGCCTCGCTGTGTGTGTCTGGGTCTGGTAGCTGCTGCGGGAAGGACGGCCCACCGGCAGGGAAGCATCTTCGATGGAGTTCAGCGCCGGTGAGAGGACGACGACGTGCCCCCCTGCGTCGCCTACGAAGAGACGGTCACCAGCAGCCGTCCACTCCATGGCGGTGACTCCCCCGCTGCCGTGTGGGAGTCTCTTCATATCTTCGAAAACAAAGAAAACGCCGCTCCACACAGAGAGCTCGCCTGCCTGCGTCCCTGCCAGCAGCCGCTGTCCCCCGGGGAAGAACCGCAGCCGACTGCACGGCGTGCGCGTTCGGCTGCACGTGCTGCAGCACAAATACGGTGCTGCTGCTGCGCCCCCCCAGGGCAAAGAGCCGGCAGAGGCAGCACCTGCGCACGTCCCACGAAGGAAAGACAGAGGGACAGAGAGAGAGGGCGAGAGGAGGAAGCAAAGGGAGGAAGGGGGGCAAAGGAGAGCAGCAGCAAAGCAGCGACACACACATACACACACAAACAAACACACAGCGCAAGAGATACAAACGCAGCCGCAGCAGCACCAGCGAGAGGGCAACAGAGCGGCAGCACGGGCAGCAGCAAAAGAGAGAAGAGGAAGCAGCAGCAAGAGGACGGAAGGAAAGGACGGCAGCACAGAGGAGCAGACCGACACGAGACGAGAGAGAGGGGCAGTCCTAAAGGACGGAAAAAGAACGGAGGAAATGTCGGCAAGTGGACGGCAGGAGGAAGTACGTGCTGCTCGGGGACGGGACGGGGAGGAACGCAGCAGTTAAAAAAAAAAAATTAATGCACATCATAGGTGCAAACATCTATGCACAGAGAGAGAGACGGAGACAGAGAGACGTACGCATAGAAGTCACATCACCCAGTACACTCCATACATATATATATATATACATATGAGGCAAGCATATAATTTTCTATTGCTATTGTATTTGATTTCTACACGTGTGTACGTATACATGCATGCATATATATATATGCATATATATGTATATACATGTATGTATGCAAATGTGTACTTTGCGGTTGGTGTGGTGTTTTTCTCTTAAGTCTTCTCCGTCTGCCCTTCCCCTTTTCCTATCTACACATATATATATATGTGTATGTGTAGACATATACATATGTATACGTATATGTATGCGTAGATATCGATCTATTTATCTACACACATATATGCGCAAGTATATAGTTTTCTGTCGATGTGGTGTTTCTCTCTGAATTCTTCCTCGTTTGCCTTTCCCTTTTACCTCCCTATACATATACATACATATACATATGTGTATACGTAAACATTTACATACATACACATAAGCGTATACGCAGACATCTATCCATCTACGTATCCATCTATCTATCTATATATGTATATGTATAATTTTGGGTTGCTGTTGTGTGTCTGCGTTGTTTTGTTCTTCTCCGCCTTTTGCTTGATTCCGCATGAAGTCATACCTCTCTTCCCCACAGTGCATGGGCACGCAGAGCCCTTCCTGCGAGGCCGAGTCCCGCCTTTGGGCCTGCAATGCGGTGTCCGTACACCGCAGTGGACAGCAGCGGCACGAGGCCGGCAGCCGCGTCAACGGCGGGACGGTCGATGCCTGCCCGGGAAGTTTGTCTGCCGTGTCCTCCTGCGGCAGCAGCACCGCCTGCTCCTCCTCCTGCAGCAAAAAATGAAGAAGGAAACGCAGTCCCTCCGAAGGCGTGATGGGCCCCCGCAGCCGAGGAGGAAGACTGCGGAGAGGATGCTGCAGCCGAGAAAAAACTCGGCAAGGAAGCCGCTGAAGACGCACCACTCGGGCCCCCACCGCCAGCAGCAGCAGCAGCAAAAAAGGCCGCATTTTCTGTCGTGCCGTAGTACCCAACACCGGCCTCAAACTCCCCCCCCCCGCCGCCTCCGCTGCGATGCAAACCCCCCCCCGCCATTTTCGCCAAATATCAAAAACAGCACACACTCCTCTGCTGCGGCTGGTGCTCAAGCTGCTGCTGCTGATGCTGAAGCTGCTGCTGCTGCGGTTGCTTTAGCAGCTGGTCTCGGCGCCTGTCCTCCCCGAGTTTGCTCTCTGCAAAATCGCTGCTCGAAGCGGCATCGCTGCTGCTGCTTATTCTCCCCTTCCTCGCCTTCCTGTGAAGTCCCGCTTCCTCTTCCTGCTGTCATAAATTCGAACGCCGGCGCATCTGGTGCTGCTGCCGGATAAGAAGTGCTGCCTCTTATGCGGCAGCTTCTGGAGAAACAGACGGCGCCGCTGCAGCTCGTGGGGAAGGTCGTTCTCCTGCAGCTGCTGCTGCCCGACAACACTCGGTGCGCGCCTCCGGCGTCTGCTGTGGACTACGTGTGGCTGCCCCCCAACACTCTGCAGACGAGCTGCTGCTGCAGCTGGTGGAAAGGGTCCTGCGCACCGGTATGTCGCTGCTGCTCCACACACGCTGCTGCTGCTGCTGGAGTCTCCACACTGCTGTCGCGGGTAGAAGTGCTGCTGCACACCGCTTTGCTGCTGTGCGTATACGACGCTACTGCCGCTGGTGCTGTCCCTTCCCCCACCCTTGCTGCCGCTGCTGCCCCTCTTCCTCCTCCTTGGAACTGCGGCGGTCTGCGCACGGTGGCCGCGGTTCAATCCCTGCAGTAGTAGCAGCAGCTTCTTCTCTCGTTGTTCTTCCGGACGATTCTGCTGCTTCTCCCCTTCTCCTTCTCATGGCTTCCGCCACATTTGCTGCTGCCGGCTGGGCTGCTTCACTTCTTCATTTTCGGCTGCCACAGCTGTGCTGCAGCTTCTGCAGCTCCTGCTACTTCTGCTGCTGCTGGTGTTGCACTGGCTGCTGCCGCTGCTGTCGCTGCCTAGTACTGCTGCAGCGTCTTTACTAGACTATCACAAGGCGGGAGACAAAATTCAACTCAGCCGAAATTTACCCCCCCTCCCTTTATAACGCTGAACATGCACGGCAGTAAGAATTTCCTCTACCTGCCGCAGGAGCTGCGTCAGACGCAAAAGAAAGCGCAGCAGCGCGTAACAAGAAGCCAGCAAGAACTTCGTGTTGCTCCTGCTGTCTTGTTCCTCCCACAACTGCTTCTCCACCTACTTTGACAGTCACCGTACACTTGTTGTAGCCCCTCCTGTTGCCACTGCTACAGTTGCTGATGCTCCTGTTGCTGTTGCTGAGGTGGCGTCTGCTGCTATTCCTGTCGCTGTTGTGGCTGCTATTGCTGTTGCTGCCGCTCCTGCGGTTGCTGTTGCTGCTACGGTTGCATTTGCTGCCTTTCCTGTCGCTGCTGCTGCCATCGCTGCTGCTAGCGCTGCTGCGGCCGTTGCTGCTTCTGCTGCCGCTGCTTCTGCTGCTGCTGTTGGGATTTTCGTCTGGTTGTGGCTCCTCTGGAGATGCTGCTGTTGCTGCATTTGCTGCTCCCGTTGTCTCTTCTGCCCTGCTGTTGCTAACGGGTGGTGGGGTGCTGTTGCTGTTCGGGCTGCAGCGCCTGCGGTTCGCCCGCAGAGCGAGTCCTGGACTCTTCACAGTCAGCAGGAGAAAGACACTGGCCGTAGCAGCAGCAGTGCAGCAGCAGCAGCAGCGGTAGAGCAGCAGCAGCAGTGGTACTTGGGGCGTGTGTCCCAGCAAGAACAGCAGCACAGGAGAAGAACCGGCAACTGGCCAAGTCGCAGCAGCGCATGCAGCAGAAGGCAAGTAAGAGAAGACTGGCAGGACGGAGTCCTCCTTCGAAAAGAAAAACGGTCGCTTCCAGAAGTGCTGCTACGCACGAGACGGCGGCGTAGAAGAAAACCGCCGCACCGAAACACTGGGGTGTACGTACACCTCAAGTCACATGTAGAAAACAAAGAGAAGCAGTTTCTTCGGACCGCACAGAGGCCGCTGTGATATGAGTAGTCATAGAGGAAGACTCCGCTAAAATTTCGTCTATCTATCTATCTATACATATATATATATATAAAGTTTTTCACAGGATCCCCTCTCTGTTTACAAGCCACAAAGAACTGCTTCTCCGGTGTACACACACCCCAGCGCGAGCGCGCGCAGGCGCTCCAACGATGACACGCAGACGTCGTTGCAGTACCGCACGTGGGTGTACGTACACCCGACACAAGTATCTTCGCGTGGTGTACGTACACTGCAGAAACCTTAACGTGACGCATACCCCCAGCGCACTTACACATATCTTGCTGCACGATATCTCCTCTCCCGATAACTACACAGCTTCTCTCCCTGAAAACACGTATATGCAGCAAGAGCCCTTTCTCCTCTCCTCGTGCAAACCTACTCCTGCGTGATCTTCTCGTCTGCGGAGAACTTTCTATTCACGGTAGACACTACGCGTTCCTCGTGCTGCTGCTGTTGCTGCCACAGAAGAAAAAAGTCGTCTCGTCTCCCAGTAAGTCTGTTGTATTTACTTTGACGAAGAGGAAGCCTTTGCTGGCTTGAAATCTCCCAAGCACATACACGTCAAAAATCTTCTTCGTGGATCTACATTCAAATCGTGACTCCTTCATACTTCGTTGCGTGAGACAAGTGTCCTGCGCAGAGAGAGAGAAGACACATGCAGACCCACATAAAAGGAGAAGTCTCCTACACATATTTTCACTTCTCACATATATTCGCAGCCATGTGCTGCCACACGTGTGCAGCATGGAGACACACACCTACGAACCTGCAGACATGCAGCGCGCCCCGCACAGAATCGCCGGCCCCAGGAGAGCACCGCCGCCGACGGAGAGACACCCACCCCCCCCCCCGGCCCTCGGAGCTACGTGTACTCTTCCCACGCTTTGCTGCCGGCGCTGGGCCTAGAAAAAGGGCAGCTGCAGAGCGCCTTCTCCACTGGTGGGAAGACGACCGGGCGGACGCGGAAAACTCCGCTCAAAGGAGGTGGACGTTTTCGTCCCCAAGAGAAAGCCGCCGGGTCTCCCTCTCTGGAAAGCGGGTTGTCGCCTTCTCCCTCTGCCTCTTTCTGCGGAGGGGAGCTCTACCACCTGCCGAGCTCCCTGCAACGGCTGGCTTCTCCACGTAGACCCATCTGCACTTCTTCGTACACGTACATTTCTTTGGCGAGGCGAAGAAAAGGGAGGGAAGGGCAGACACAGGGCCAGGGGAGGTCGGAGACAGAGAGACAGCAGTCTCACCGTGGCGCCGTTAGCTGCTCAGAAAGAGACAACAGAGAAGTCACTTCTTCTTATACGTAGAGCATGCAGCGGAAGCTCGAGCTTGCTGGCGTACACTATCCCGCACAGAAGTGCATGCGCACATACTTGTATATATACGTGGACTTCATAGAGTTACGCCGCGTAATTCCCGGCCAGCGTTATCCAACACAGCAACCTTCCCGCCCTGTTGCAGACCTCAGCGTCTCTCCTTCTTTGACGGTGGATCACTTCTCTCTTCTCTGTGGTGCTGTATGCCTGATAGGATATACCTCTATCCTTTTTTGGCAGTACACTTATAACAGATGAATGCATACTTGTATACACAGAAGGATGCACATATATATAGTTTTCTAGCTGCGCGATAAACCGAGGACAAACCCCTCGAGTATCTGGACATGTATGTACACAGACAGATAGTCACCTATGTACTGAGGTGGACAGGTAGACAGATAGATATACGTATATGTATAGACTGCGTGCGTACGCAGTGAAGATGTGGAAACGTGGAGCTGCTCGAAGAAGATTGGGCCCCAAAGAAGAAGAGAGGTGGAAGACGTCGTGGTCAAGCATGCCGAGAGCAACAGCAGCGCGAGGTGCAGAGCCGTCGTAGCAGCTGGAGAGGGACACGAAGACGGGGAGAAAGGATGGAAAGGGAAGAGAAGGCAACGAAGCCACCTGGCGTTCGAGGACAGGGAGAGTAAGAGAAAAAAGACCAATAGGAACGCAGGCGGAATAGGCCACACTTCCTGTCTATTCCTGCTGCACGTGTGCTGGGGCGGCGCGGCGGTAGTGCTGCTGCCGCTGCCGTTCCTGCTGTTTCTGTCGCAGCGCGCGCAACGGATGCCCCCCGCGCAAGAGAGGAGGAGTTTCTCTGTTACAGCGTTAGAGAGAGAAATTGCAGCGGCACCTTTACGACTCCTTTCACCGGCAGCAGCCGCGGCGGCAGTGCACCCACGGCCGTCAGCAGGCATGTGCTAGCCAGAGGACCAGCCGATCAGGGCTGCAGCGCAACACCACTGCCTCTGTTGATGAAAAAGTGGACCAGCAGCGCGCAGCTTCCTTTCTGTCCTTCTGTCCACATGTCAAAAATTACCCACTCCAGCGCCTTTCTCTCTCCCCGTGACGCGCGCATGCACGTGCGCAGGTGTCGGCGTGATAATCATCCGCCCAGTCCTGCTGCTGCAGCGCGCGGTGTCGCGCATGCGCGCGGGCAGAGCTGCGGCGGCAGGGGGCAGCAGCTCTTCCTTTGTGTATAATGAGTATCACGCAGGAAGAAACGCTACAGGGAACTCTGGAGGAACTAGACACGAGTCTGCCGTGAAAGCAGGACGAAGCCATACGTTGCATACGTGCGGCTCGTCGAAAAATCGCCAGACGCCGGAGTTTCACAGAGGAACTCCATGGGCAGCTGCGGCTGCAGAGGAGTTCCTACACACACACACACACACACACACACACTGCTGACTTAGGCGTAAACGACGCCCGTCGTTGGGCTGGACTTCCCCTAGAGCCACAGGGCAGCAGAAGAAGCGCCACCGAGCAAGCAGCAACAACAGCGGAGTCGCCAGCAGCAGACCCCAAGGCAACACAGCAGGAGAACGTGAGCACAGCTGCCGCCAAGCAGCAGCTCCTCCGCAGCAGCAGATTCGGAGCAGCAGCAGGTCCAACGCAGCAGCAGATTCACCACAGCAGCAGGTGCTCCGCAACAGCAGATCCACCGCAGCAGCAGGTGCTCCGCAGCAGCAGGTTCTCCGCAAGCAGCAGGCACTCCGCAGGAGCAGGTTTTGCGCAGCAGCTGCGGCTGACTGCAGCAGCGCGAGCAGCGGCTGCAGTCCACAACGCAGCAGCAGAAGCAGCTGCGCAAAGCAGGAGCAGCAGCTACCCACAGCAGCAGCAGCTACACCAGGAACCTCCAGTAAAGCGCGGCACCTCAACAGCACCTGGCACCTCAACAGCAGCTGGGTCGCCTCAGCGTTGCAACAGCAGTAGCGGTAGCCGAAGCGCGAACGCCAGCAGCGACAGCAGCACCAGCGCTGCAGGCTCCAAGCGTGACCCCACAGACGGGAGTTGAGTAGCAGCAGCAGAATTTGCGGCCCCAGCGGAGTCCCACGAGCCCAGCAGCACCAGCGGCCCAGCAGGCAGCGACAGCTCCACAGAAGAAGCAGCAGCAGCGCAGATGACTATATCACAATACCAGCGATAACAGCGCACAGAGTAGTACCCCAGCTGTAACCAGCAGCAGCAGCAGCCCTGTTGCTGGGAGAGGCAGCAGCAACAGGAACCACCGCAGCCTGAGACCGCGTGGCTCCTGTCCTTGCGTCGAGAATCTTGTGATTACTTCTTCAGTCGGTTGCTCTCGTGAGCAGGAGCAACAGTGGCTTGGCAGCGGCACCACCGGCAGCACAAGAGAAACACCAGCGGCAGCAGCGGGAGCAGCAGCACGCGCCGCAGCAGCAGCATACAGCAGCATGAGCAGCAGCGGCACACAGCAGCAGGAGCAGGAGCAGCAGCAGCATACCAGCAGCAGGAGCCTCCCAGCGGCAGCAGCATATTAGGATCAGCAGCCTATCAGCAGCAGCACTGTAGCAGCAACACCGGCATATCAGCCGCAGAAGGAAGAGTGCTGAGTGTGTGATTTCCAGCAGGGCTGTCCCTTGCCTGCGCGCAGCAAAAGTGGAAGGAGGCAGTTGGCTGGCGCCCGCGAACCAGCAGCAGCCTGCTGGGAGATCGCTGTCTACAGGACTGCTGTCGCGACTGTCTGACAGAGGAGAGGTCTGCGCATGCAACAGCCGAGTCTCCTGGGAGGAGCAGCAGCTGCTGCAGCAGCCGCGTGCGCGGGGTGACTGGCGCCCGGCACTGCAGCAGGAGAGGGGACTCTAGTGCTGCTTTGCTGCAACTGCCGCGAAGCAGCGATGTGGCGACAGCTCGACGCAGCAGCAGGCCTCGCACGGACAGCGCTGCTGCCGTGCAGACCAGGGCAAAGAGCAGCAGCAGGTGAGCGACTACCAGCAGCAGGAGGAGGAGGAGAAGCTGCAGCGGCGACAGGAAGAGCGGCAGCAGTGTTCCAGCGAAGAGCAGCGCGAGAGGCTGCAGCAGCACTCACCCCCCCAGTGGCAGCAGGAGCAGCAGCGGCTTACCGAGGAGCAGCAGCAGCAGGAGGAAGAGAGTCCTACTATTGTGGGGTGGCAGCAGCTACCACAAGAGGAGCGGCTACGGCGGCAGCTGCAGCGGCACCAGGGGAAAAGGCAGCAGCGGGTCCCGCCGTGAGAAGAGCAGCGGCGAGGAGGAGAGCAGAGGCCAGGGACGAGACGACCGCAGCAGCGGCAACAGTTTCTGTGATGAAGAGCGCGATGAACGGCAGCCCCACGAAGGCGTCAGACGGGTGGAGAGGCTGTCCGTTGCCTCAGTTCTTCTTCTCTCCCTCTTGCCACTATTCTGCTGCTGCTGCTGCCCGGGGGTCGTGTTTGTCCTGTTCTGCCCGCTGCAGTAGCGCCTCTCTGCTGCTGCTGTCTTCACACGCAGAGCAGGTGGCCTGCGAGGTCGCTGTCATTGCTGCTGGCGGACGAATAAATTCCCGCGCCGCGGGATCGACAGCTGCCCCTTTCAATGTTCTCGCTGCTGCTGTTCAGACAGCTGCTCCTGCTGCGCGTGTCTTGGCTACTCCTCTTGCCTCCGCTACCGCCTTTCTTGCTGCTGCTAAAGTTCCTTCTGCCGGTTCCCCTCTTCCTCCTCCCCCTGCTGCTGCTCCTGCTACTTTTTCTTCTGCTGCTATTGCTCCTCTTCCTTCTCGTCTTCTTGCTCTTGATTCTCCTGCTCCTCCTGCTGCTGGGGGTCGTCCTACTCCTCGTCACCCTCTCGCTGTCGCTGCTGCTTCTGCTGGTCGCATCCCAGTTGCTGGTGCGTCTGTTGTTACCGCTGCTTCCCAGACGGCAGCAGTTCTCGCTGCTGCTCTTCCGCCTCGTCCTTTACGAGCTGCTGCGGTCCCACCTCGCCCTCCCACGGTAGCAGGAGCCGCGCTCCTTGGGACCACCCCTGACTGCTTACGAGGAGGCAGGCGCTACATGCTGCAGCAGCAGTCCCGCAGCAAAACAGGTCTCGCTGCGGCTGCTCGTCGCCTCTGCGCTGTGGAGCGATCCAGCCCCGAGACTTTCCTGCAGATCCTTCAGGAAGTAGTAAGTCTTCTCCGCTGCCTTGTCGGCTGCTGTCTGTGCTGCTGCTTGCAGCGAGTGCGGTGGGCCCTGCTGCTTTGTTGTTGCTGCTGTCTCAGCTGCTGTTTCTGCTGCTGCTGGTGCGGCAGCGGGCCCTGCTGTTTTGCTGCTGCGCGCGTTCCATACACACGAGAGGCTGCAGCGGCAACTGCTGTTCTTCGTTCTCTTGCCGCTGCTGCTGTCATGCTGGAGCCGCCGCAGGATCTGTGTCTCAGGACTTTTCGAGGCCAGCTGCTGCAAATCCGATGCATGCGCGCCTGTTGCTGCCGCTTCTCGTGCTGCGGCTGCCCGGAGGAGAAGGAACACGAGTCCTGCTGCAGCCGTCTTTCTCTTCTTCTCCCTCCTCCTCTTCCGTCAGCAGCTGCAAGCTTCCGCTGGTGCCGCTGTTGCTGCTGCTGCTGTCCTGCTGCAGCTGTCGTGCTGCTGCTGTCCTCCTGCTGCTGTCCGGCTGCCGCTGTCCTGCTGCAGCTGTCGTGCTGCTGCTGTCCTGCTGCTGCTGTCCGGCTGCAGCTGTCCTGCTGCTGCTGTCCTGCTGCTGCTGTCCTGCTGCTGCTGTCCTGCTGCTGCTGTCCTGCTGCTGCTGTGCTTACTACACGATCCCCGGCTTGTGCAGCCCTTCCACGTGAAGACAGCTGCCGCTGTATATATATATATACATATATATGTATATGTAGTTTTCAGAGAATAAAGTGAATATGTATAAATGTACGTATATGCACATGTACGCACGCGTATCTGTGTATGTATATATATATATATATATATATGTATGTGTTGCTGTGTGCATGTATGTACACAATGTACCCTTCCAGGCCCACCCAACTTCCTCTCCCTGTCTGTGTCTGTCGCTCTCTATCCCTCTCCTTTTATGCTTCATCCCCTTTCACTGTAGCGAAGGGAAGTCTTTTTCTTTGCCACGCCGTGGCAGGTACGTGTGAAAGGCCCGGCTGCTGTTGCGGCGGACCTGCTTCTAGGCGGTGTGAAGACTATTGCCTACAATGTGGGGTGTGCAGTGTTCGTACGCGCCGTTGATCTGCAGCCTGAGTGAAGTTGCAATTTGTTGCTGAGTCATACATACACCTGGTGTGTGTGCAGAGCGAAAGTACTGCGCTCGTCCGGTGTACGTACACCTCAAAGTTCTGGAGTCGACGCGCACTGGTGAAGCTGCTCTTGCCACAGAGGGCCGTGTGCAACTTGAGTGTGTTGCTCTTGTGCCGATATTGTAGGATGTTGGCTGCTGCGAGGTCGAAACACGTGATGTTACGTGCTCTGGTGTCTGTACACCTGAATGTTCTATTGACATTGTTGCGTCTTCACACCTGCTAACTGCTGCTGCGGCGTTGATACACCTGAAAGCAGTTCTTGCGGTGTCTGTACACCTGACTGTTGCCGTTCAGGTGTGTATGTACACCCAAACGTTGCCGTTGGAACATCAAAGCGTACGCACCTTCGTCTTCTTCGCTCCTGTTCCTTTGTTGTTTACAGAGAGAACTGCGAGTGATAGACGTGGGGCTACTACGTGCTGCTTCGCACCGGCTGCTGGCGACTGCAGAGGATTATTACCCTCCGCAGCTGCTGCAGGCATTGCAACATTTTGCTGCCCTCTCCTACTCTGACGCTGCTCTTCTTGCTGCCTTTTTATCAAGGTAAGCCACAGCGGCAGCTTCTCAGACATTGCAACCACTCGGCTCTGATTTTCTCTTTCCTCCAGTAGGTACTGCTGCGACGGTACAATACTCCCACGTGTGCTGCTTCGGCCCTTCAAGGACGTCACATTTTCGCTGTTTAATCTGTCTTTACTTCTGCTGCTGTAGCTGTTGCTGCTACTACTGTTGCTTCTATTGCTGTTGGTGTTGCTGCTCTTACTGGTACGCACGCAGTAACAACCGCAGTAGCGACAGCAAGGGAAGTAAGAGCAGCATAAGCAACAGCAACAGTAGCAACGGCAATAGCAGCATCAGCAATAGCAGCATCAGCAATAGCAGCATCAGCAATAGCAGCATCAGCAATAGCAGCTGCTGCTGCTTTTGCTGTTGGTGCTGCTGTTGTTACTGTTGATGCTGTTGCTGTTGCAGCTGCTGCTATTGCTGTTGCTGCTATTGCTGTTGCTGCTATTGCTGATGCTGCTATTGCTGATGCTGCTATTGCTGATGCTGCTATTGCTGATGCTGCTATTGCTGATGCTGCTATTGCTGTTGCTACTATTGCTGTTGCTTATGCTGCTCTTACTTCCCTTGCTGTCGCTGCTGCGGTTGTTACTGCGTGCGTACCAACAGTCAGGCTGCTGCTGCCAGGGGCAGTGCTGCAGCGGTGACAGGTGCTGGGGACACAGCAGCGAGGAGGTGCAGCTGTCGCTGACAGAGTTTGCTCTGTGCTGCTGCCGTCTTCCCTGAATCTGCTGCACCTCATTCTGCGTGTGGTATTGTTGCTGCTATCTCCTGCTGCTGTTGCTACTTCTACCTGCTACTGCTGCTGTTGCTGCTGCTACCTGCTGCTGCTGCTACCTGCTGCTGTTGCTGTTGCTGCGCATGGGTCTTCCCCCACTGTTGGTGCTTCCCATGGCTGCACCAAGTGTATTCTCCCGTCTTCAATATTATTACGCATGTTGACTCCCCACACGGCTTTCCGCTGCTGCTGCTGGCCCCTGCTCCTCAACTGCTGCTGCTGCTGCACCGTGTCCTGCTGCTCCTGCTGCTTTAGCAACCCTCGCGGTTCTTATTTTTCGCTGTCCCTCCATGTTCCTGTCTTTTATCGTCCGC
>KL647289.1:4835873-4859007 GCA_000727475.1 Sarcocystis neurona | reverse complement strand
GCAGACTCGAAGATCTCCTTACCTCTCAATCCTCTCCAAGTCGGCTATCGCTGCTGCTGCGCCTTTACAGGCAATTGCACTTCTGTTCTCCCGCAGTGAGACCGACAGCCCCTGGCACCAGCAGCAGCGGAAGGCTGGCAGCAACCGAGCAGGATCGGTAGCAACCCGAACAGCAGCACCAGCAGCAAAAGTAGCAGGAACAGCAGCGGTAGTGAAGGTGGCAGCAGCAGAACAAAGGCGGCAGCACCCCACGAACAAAAAAAGCAGCAGCAGCAGGAGTCTCTGCAGGAACGAGAGCTCCCTGCCCCTTCCCTTCTTTACCTCCCCGACAGCAGTCTGTATTCTGGCTGTAACATGAATTTCGATCACGTAGCTGCAGCAGCAGAGCCCCGCAACCAGCCGCTGTGCCAGCGGCAGCAGAATCGCAAGAACAACAGCAATAACTGCAGGAGCAGGCGTAGCAGCCACAGACTGCACAAGAGACGCGCAGCAGCAACTGCAGCAGCTTTTCGTGTGACACAGAGCCCTGCGTTTATGTATGTGTATACATATATATATATGTATATATGTGTATATGTTGTGTTGCTGCTGTGTGACAGGCACAGAAGCCGCTGCTAGAGCAGCTGCTGCGACGACTCCATCTCTTTCAGGGGACCGCACTGCCGTCTCTCTGCTGCAACAGCAGCAGCCTGTTCCTCGCTGCTGAGCTGCTGCTGCTTGACGGCCTCGCTACACAAACGCACGTCACTGTCGGTTCACGAATCAGCCCTGGGCCCGGTGCTGCTGCTGCTGAGTCCACAAGCAATTCAGGGGTCCCCCTCTCTCATCTGCGCCTGACATTGCTCAGGTGAGACTGCTGCTTGCTTTGTCTTTGTATCGTAGCTCGGGGACTCCTGCCAACACGTCTGCAGCCGCTGCTCCTGAATACCTATCTACCTGGGGCTGCTGCTGCTGCGACTTCTCTATTCTGCTGCTGTCGTGGGCTGCTATTGCTCCTGCTGCTGCCCTCTGCTGCTGCCCCGTGCTGCTGTTCCTGCTGCTGCCCTGTGTTGCTGCTGCTACTGCTGCTGCTACTGCTGCCGCTCGTTAGCTCTTTCGAGGCGACTTCGCAGCAGGGCGTCTCGGCTACCGCCTGCGCGACAGCGTCTCTCCCTCTGTCTCTCTGCCAGAAATGAACTTGTCCACCTACGGGACTCCTGCCTGTCTCGGGGTCTGCCTTGTGAAGACGGAGAGTCTGAGACACACGAACAGAGAGAGAGAGAGAAATGCAAAGAAGCAGAAAAGGAGGAAGCAAAAGGAAGTCCTCCTGCAGGAGAGGCCTATCTACTATCTACACGTGGCGGTACAAATATCTCTCTCGCGTCTTGAAGTCTCTGCAATATATATATATATAAATGTTTGTGTGGAAACTGCTGTATGCATATATATATATATAGAGAGAGAGAGAGATAGACAGATAGGTATTTGTGTGGAAAGCATGCATACATATATATATATATATATGTCTTTGTGTGGAAACTACTGTGTGCATATATATGTAGAGAGATAGGTAGTATATATACATATATGTAGATAGGTAGATGGGTATTTGTGTGGAAGCTGTTGTCCGCATACGTGTACGTATATATGTATGTTTAGAAGCGTTGGTGTACACAAATAAACACGCAATTATTTATCCGTGTATGTATAAATCCGATTCAAAGGAGAAAGCGAGAGGGTGTGTGAGTTCTGCAGGTGTATTTCTGCTGAATAGACCGTGGGCCTCAAGACAGGACCGGGTAGTCCGGACCAAAGAGAGCAGCCCCAGGCAGTTCGCTTCCTCTGTTTTACACTTCTGGCTGACGATTTCCGCTTCCCATACGTAGACGTTTCGTGCTTTCTGCGGGGCTGCACTTCCACACATGTTTGTGCATGCATGCATGTGTCTCCGCGCGTATGTGTGACTGTCTCGCGTATCTCTCCGTGTCTCCCCGTCTCTGCGTCTCCCCGGCGTCTCTCTGTTTCTGTTCGACGGCCGTCTCCCATGCACGCCTGACGTGGGCGAGGGGATGCTTCGCAGCTGTGTGGAGGGACTTAGTCGGCAGCGCTATTATAACGAGGACCTGCTCCAGAACTTCGTGGAGACCGTCGAAGCGGCTGCTGCCGACCACCAGGTGGAGTCTCTCGCCAGCTGCCTTTCGCTCGCAGCCTGATCTTCTCCCACAGTTCTTCTCTTCTTGCGACGAAACTCTCTTCCGCTCTGTTCCTCTCTCTCGTGTGGAAAAAGAGGCGTTTTTTTATTGCCAGAGAAGCCACGCAGATATACATATAGGTATATGGCGTCGATACGTGCAGCACCCGCGGCGTCCCCGCATATACGCATATACACACATTTCTCTCTAGCTTCGATAGGCGTGGATTTGTATTATCCCGACACACATATATGTATATATATCGATGGAAATGTGCACATGCATGTCCATATATTTGTAGGAGTCTATATGTGTATATATATATCTTTTCATGGCGCGGAGACGCCTGTCTGTGTATTGTGTATATGTATATATATGTATGTACGCATATCGGTAGAAGTGTCTGTATATTTTATGAGCTCTCTCTCTCTACATATACGTATATGGTGTGTATGTCTTTTTCGCGTGTAGAGGTGTGTCTGTGTAGTATCCGTATACGCACCGATATGTACATACATGTATGTATCGATGAAAATGTACGAAGACACGGGTACGTATTTGTATGAGTTTTTATCACATCTTCTGCTTCTGTCTTTCTCTAGACGACAGATATATATGTATTAGCCGCTCACGAGTTTTTCTGCGTCCCCGCTGGTTCTTTCTCTCGTTCTGTTCTTGTAGATGGTTCTCTCGCTTTTTCCCAACGGCGTACATCACACGCGTTCCTCTGTTATTTCGACAGCTGCTACGACTCACCTGGAGATGCTGCCCCCACACCCGCTGCTGTACCCCGACCGCCAGTGCTCTGCTGTCCGCTGTTTTTTCCGCCCCAGTGGTCCATCGTCGCTGCTGCTGCTGGTCTGCTGCCGTTCTTACTCGTTTTACTCCGCCGCTGTTCCTTTTCCTGCTCTGCTGCTGCGACGCTGCAGGTGGGTTCTGCCGCTGCAGTGCGTCCTACTTTCTGTTGCTTCTCGAGCTGCCTGCTGTTTGTCTTGCTGCTGCCTTGCTGCTACTGGAGTTTCGCTGCAACGGTAGCTGCTGTGGCCCTTGCTAGTGGACCCGCTCTGCTGCTGCTGCTGCGGCAAGCGCCAGGCGACCTGCTGCGTGCGTCTTTTCTGCTGCTGCTCCTGCGTGCTGCTGCCGCTGTTTGACTCTGCCGCTGCTACTGCTCCTGCGCTGCTGTTTATTTGGTACCGTCCTCTCCCTGCTTCCGGTGCGCGTCGCCGGGTCTCTTCTGCTGCGGCTGCTCCTGGTCTTCCGCTGCTGCTCCTCCTCCTGGCCCGCTCGTGTTGTCGTCTCACCCTTGCTGCTGGCGTGTGGCTGCATCGCTGAGCTGCTGCTCGTCCATTCCTTCTTATTATTACTCGGTGGCTGCTGGGTCTGGTGCTGCGCGCTGCTGTTGTCTCTTGCTGCTGCTGTGTCGGTGCTTCACAAGCCGGGGATCGGGAGAAGGGGCGCCTGCTGCTGCTCCTGTTGTTGCTCCGGTATCTCCTGCTACGGTTGCATTGCGTCCCGGGCCGCTGTGCCGCAGGTGCTGCTCCTGGGGGGTAGGCAGCTTGTGGGGTCCTGCTGCTGCGTTGTTGCCTCACGCTGCTAGCGATGCCTGGTCCTTTGCTGCTGCTGCTGACTTTGCTGTCGCTGCTGCAGCCTGCTCTTTCCATGAGAGAATGTGTGCTGGCAGCAGCCGCCGCGCGTCGCTTCGGAGGAGGAGCAGCAGCAGAGGTGGAACGGCAGCTGCGTCCTCGCTCGCATGCAGTTGCAGCACAGCTGCAGCAGGACCACGGCGGCACGACTCTGCTGCGGCTGCTTCTTCTTCTAGAAAAGTACAAGTACGCCAGCATTTTCTCCTAAATTTCCCTCTCCTCGATAGATAACGTCGTCGACACGACTGCTCACAAGTGAAAAGGGCGCGTCACTTTGTCCTTGATTTCCACTTGTCCTTCCCTCTGCGTATACATATATATATACATGTACGTCCCTCTCTGCGTGTATGGAAGGCACCCAGATGTGTGAGGTATTTCTCCACATATATATGTCTGTAGACGTAAATCTGCCATGGGTCTCTGCGTCTGCTTCGAACCAGATGGGACAGATTCCTATAGATACACGCATGCATACATATATATATATATATATATATATGTATATTTGTGTGTGTAGATACTGGCCAAGTGTCGTGCGATACCGTTTTAAAGAGAAGAAGGTGATACAGGCGTCGAAGATATAGACGTGGAGCCCCTCCTGAAGCGCTCTGATACACCCCTGCGCGTCACAACGTAGCGAACAGACTACCAAGAGCCAGAGAGAGATGGCGAGAAAGGGACCGACAGCAAAGGAGGAAGAGATAGACAAAAAAAGAGAAGGACAGAGACGGAGAGAAAAACAGAAAAAAGGAAAGGAGAAGGATAGAGACAGAAGAAGAGAAGGAGAGAAACAGACAGCAGGAGAGACAGCACGAGAAACACTTGTGTGTCTGTGTGTATACATTGACGCTGTATCTCGAGGCGCATACACATATGCATATATATATATAAGAGCGTCAATTTTCGTACACATTCTTTCTTTCTGCTGTGCGCACCTGTTTAGTATTTCTCAGTCTGTCCACGAAGAGGTAGACATACTAGGATACTGTTGCTTGTCGGTCGGTGTCTCTCTCGCTCTCTCTATGAATACATACATATAGGTCTGCACACGTGCATGTTTGAATATACACGGATGTACGTGCATGCAGGGATAGAGAAGAAGGCAGAAAGGACGGTCGTCGCCTTTTGGATTTTGTAGCTGCTGCATGCGCGCAAGTGTCTTCTTCACTTTTGTGGCAGTGTACGAGCAGCTATCCTTCGCGCGTACCCCTCCCTGCTGCAGCTGCTCGGTGTCTCGCTGCTGCTGCTACTGCAGGCTGCAGGACGCTATACTTCTCCCGGCAGCAGCAGAGGCTCTCGAACATTGCTCGCGCTTCACTTCCTTCCGCGTCGAGAAAATGCCTCACGCTCTCTCCCTCGTCGCTGGCCTCGGTCCTCTGGATCTGCGTCTCTTGGTAAACAGTCCAGCCTCTGCTGCTGCTGCTGAGATTCTCCGCGCGGCTCTCTGCAGCTGCTGCCGGGACGTGCTGCGGCACCGGTGCTGCTCCTTCGGCTCTGGCGGCTGCTGCTGATGAGACTCGTCGTAGCTGCGGCAAATGTCGCAGCAGGGACTCTTCCTGTGGCCGCCGGTGGTGCTGCGCTGCTGCTCTTTTTATGGTGCTCCGCCGCTGCTGCTCTTTTTCTGCTGCTTCTGTTGCAGCTGCTCTCTTTCTGCTGCTTCTGTCGCTGCTGCTACCTCTTGCGCTTCACGCTCTTGCTTCTGCTTTTGGCTGCTGCTCTAACTCAACGCAACTGCTGCTGCGCGCTTCAGGCTGCTGCTTGTCGCTGGCGGAGCTGCCACCTGTTGCCGATACGCGACAATGCCACACACCCGCCAGTTTTGCTGCTCTCTCCCTGCTCGCACTCTTCCCCCGCCCCTCCTGCCGCTACTCCTGCTGCTGCTACTCCTCTTGCCGCTTCTTCTCTGCTGCTGCTGCTCCGTTGCCAATCCTCCTCGTGCTTCATCTCTGTTGCCGCCTTTCTGCTGCTGCTTTTCTGCTGCTGCTGCTGCGGTCTCCTTTTTGGTGCGGCGCAGGCGGCCGCGTGTCGTTGTGAATTTGGCTTTTCACTGCACATTCATCCCGTTCCTCCCTTCCGAGAGGGGACACATCTTAGCTGCTGGTGCTGCGCACGTTGCTGCTGCTGTTGCAGGTGGCGTTGCTTGCAGACCCGTTGCTGCTGCAGTCTCTGCCCTCCCTCTCGACGCAGCAGCTGCTGCAGCTGCTTCGCGCCTCGACGCTTATCCTGTTCCAACATCGACAGTAGGAACGCGCAACGTTATGGGTTCTTCCTTTCTCCTTCTTCTTCCTTCTCCTTCCGTCTTCTTCTTTTTCTCTTCTTCTTCCTTTTCAAACGCGGGTCTCTTCTACTTCTCAACGACGCGCATTCGTCTCTACTCTTTCCGCCTTTTCTTCTTCTTCGTCTTCTTCTCCCCACCCGGCTCTCCCTCTTCCTGTCTTCTCTTCTCACGTCGGTGCTACGAGTGGTTTCCCTTTTTTCTTCTTCAAGCCGTTGCCTCTCTTCTCTTTTTGCGCCCAGCTGTATGAACCTCCTATCCACCTCCGCACCTACATATATATATATATATATATGTATGGATAGACATCAACGCAGGCATATATATCAGGCATCCCGTTCTGTCTCTGTCGCCTTCTCGCGCTGTCTCGCGTTCTCCTTCTCTCTTCCCCGTTCTCTTCTTTTTTCTCTCGTCCCCCTTGTCTTCTGCAGCAGAGAGTATGTGGACAGCAGAGACGCCGCCCCTGCCCCACGTGTTGGTCGATAGTTCATTTGTTGAGAAGAAATACGCACACACATATATTGATATATGCGCTGCATATGCAAACTTTCGTTGTTCGAGGCAGCACCCCCGAGGGAGGAGTTCGTGTGTTGCACCTTCGTAATCGACGCGGGGACATACACCTACACTCCCTCCTTCCGGTGTACATACACTGCAGCGTCTCTGCGGTTCACTGTTCTCTTTTCCTCCTGGTCGCCAACAAGAAAAACACAAATCTTTCTGTTAATCTACACGAGACGTAGTCTCTTGTCTTCACTGCCTGTCGGGGCGCAAGAAGTGCCGCCGTCTGCCTCGTTCTCCTCCTGCTGCGCTGCTGTCGCGTCTCCGTCTCTCACGTGCATGCACACGCCCCTTCCCTCTCTTCTCTGCTGCCCTGCTGCTGCCTCCGCCATTGCTGAGGCTCCTGGTGTTGCTTCTGCGCTTCTGTATTTGCTGGGAACGCCTCCCCTGCCGAAGCTTCCCCTGCTGAAGCTTCTCCTCCTGAGGCTTCTCCTCCTGACGCTTCACCTGCTGAAGTTTTGCTTGCAGAAGGTTCTCCTGCTGAGGCTTCTCTTGCTGAAGTCTCTCCTGGAAAGACTTTTTCTCTTGACGCCTCTCGGCCTGACGCTTCTCCTCCTGACGCTTCTCTTCCTGGTGCTTCTCCTGGTGACGATTCTCCTGGTGACGATTCTCCTGGTGACGGCTCTCCTGCTGCTGCCGTGCTGCTGTTTCACCGGCTGACGCTCCTGTTGCAGACGCAGCTCTTCCTCGTGCTGCTGTTGCTGCTGTTGCTGGGAACCCTTCTGGTGCGTCTACCGCTGCATTTTTTTCTTCCTTCTGCGGTGCTGTTGTCGCTGCTGCTGCTAGTGACGCTTCTCCTGCTGCTGCTTCTGCTCCTGCTCCTCCTGCTGGTCTTTCTGTTGCCTCGTCTTCTCCTCCTGCGATGGCTTCTACCGCTGCCGCTGCTCTTTCTTCTTGCGCTCCAATGTCGGCTGCTGCTTTTTTTTTCAGTGATGCCCCGCGTCTGCTGTATTTCTTCGTACAAGCTGTCGCCGCCTATCTGACTGCTGCCGCTCTTCTCTTCCTGCTCCAGCTGCTCCCTGCGGGGATTACTCTTTTTCTCTTCGTCTCCCTGCTCAGCCGCTCCTCGACTCTCAGCCCGCTGCTCCACTCGCTTCTTCTCCTGCTGTTACATTATGTGTCGCCCTGCTGCTGTTGCTGCTGCTCGTCGTTGTCCTCTTACTGTTGTTCTTTCTCTTTCTGCTGCTGTGTCTCTTCTTTGTCTGCTTCCCTCTGCTGCCGCTCCTGCTGTTTTTCATCTTCGTTGTCGCGCGCCGCTGCTGCCGGTTTTCTTTTTTCCTTCAGACGCCTTTGTAGATCTTCTCTTTTGGAACCGCTTGGGCAGCAAGAAATGCAGCGCCTTCGGCGCGTCGTGCGGGCGCTTCTGCCACTTCTGCAGCAGCAGCACTTGCAGCTGCCACTTCCTGATCGACGACTCCTCAAGGAACTTGCGGCTGCTTTGTTGCTGTTGCACGAGGAGAAGCTCTGCAGCGACACCAACACTTCCATCATCAGCAGCAGCGGCGACACTTCCACAAGCAGCGACAGCAGCGGCACTTCCACCAGCAGCATCAGCAGCGACGCTTCCACCGGCAGCAGCAGCAGCGACACTTCCACAAGCAGCGGCAGCAGCGGCACTTCCACCAGCAGCATCAGCAGCGACGCTTCCACCAGCTCTGCGTCCAGCAACGGCAGCAGAAGGAACAGCAGGGGGCGAGGGGGAGGAGAAGAGGAGGAGGGCATGTTGCTGTCTGCAGCAGGCCGTGCGTTTTGTGAACAGCTGCTGCATCAGCAGAACGTCGAGCCGCTGCTTCCTCTTGCGCCGTCTACTCTGGCCTTCGAAACACTTGACCTCGCTGTTGTAAGCGCCAGTAGCGAGAGGAAAGCAGGGCGGAGATGAGAGAGGAAACACTCTAATTCTGCAACGAAAGGCTGGCAGTAAGGGTCGCGCGTACAACAAAAGCAACTCTGCAAGCGGGGAGACGTGCGGCGTGCTGCGGTTGGCGAAAGAACCGGAGGAGAAGAACAGGAGCAGCAGGAACAGCAGCAGCAGGAACAGCAGCAGCAGGAACTGCAGCAGCAGGAACAGCAGCAGCAGGAACAGCAGCAGCAGGAACAGCAGCAACAGGGACAGCAGCAAGGCCTACGAACCGCAGAAGAAGTGGTGCAAGGCGTGGGAAAGACGAGCAAAGAGGGAGAGAAAGAAAGAAGGAGAGCGGAGAGAAACTTCGCGTGTGCTGTCGTAGAAAAACGACAGAGGGCGTGGGGGCGGACAGACGTCTCCACAGCCGGGAAATTCGAATGTAGAAGAGAGAACTGTAGAATATGTGATACTGCGGGAAGGAGCAGCAAGAGCTGCCTTCCAATTCCACGTGAGAAATAGAAAGAGGAGGAAAAGAAATGCGTCAAACAGAAGGATTGACGACAGGCGTAAAATAGAAGAAGAATGCCGAAGGCCAGATGGACAAAGGGACACGACAGACGGTCGTGTTCTGTAGTCTTTCTCTTTGCTGCAGCAGAAATGCGGGTTGCTTCTTTAACGACAGGCCTGCATGAGCCTACGCTTTACCGCTCACCTTACCTACTACGTCCCACTTTTCGATCTGTCCATTTGTAGTGTATAATCGGAGGCAATGCACGTGCATATATCTATCATCTGTGTATATATATGCGTAGTAAATATATGTGTCTATACGCGTGAGAGAATATATATATATAGTGCATCTATGCACATATGTATACACTTTTTATGTGTACGTATATATATGTACTTTATGTAGATATCTTAACGCATGAGATTTGTATATATATATATATATGTAGTGAGTGTACGTATGTACGTATGTATATATGTAGATGTGTAGTGTATGCCTGTATGCATATGTATGTATATATGTATATATATGTATACATATATACAACTATATATATGTATTTATATATGCACACGTATAGATGTAGATATGTAGCATATGTATCTATATACATAGAGATAGGATATGTAGATATTTCAATGCATGACAATATATATATGTATATATAGCGCACGCATGTATGTATGTACGTATGTATGTATACATATATATATATATATATATGTAGTATATGTTTGTATTCATGTGGACGAGAATATATATATATATGTAAAACGTAGCCTATGTATATATATATGTATACACACCGATATGTAGATACCTTAATCAATGAAAATACATCTATGTATATATACGTAGTGAATATATGTATGTATATACGTGTGTGTGTATTTATATATAGTATATGTTTGCATGTATATACGCGAATACATATATATATATGTAAATATGCGTATCATATGTTTGTATGTATATTTCGGTAGCATATGTGCGTATATGTGCGTAGTATATGTATGTCTGTGCATGAGAAAACATATACGTGTAGATGTGTATGTTTGTGCGTGGGTTTCTCGGTGACTGTACTCCCACACATATGCAAATAAATCTGTGTATAGTCTATCTGCTATATACCAGTTTGACTGTCCCCTTCGTAGACGTACCTACGGATAATAATATCTCTCCACGTACGAATCGTCCTAATATATAGAGATATATGTAAGCGCTATTTCACCCGCTTCCGTTTCTTTGTGGCCACACACGCAAGGATGTATACAAACATGCACGTAAAATCTGTGTATGTGTATGTGTGTGTATACGTGCGTGGGGACGCGAGGCTTTTTTTGAGTCGCGAGCGTGCTATTCATCTGCTGGCGCATGCGGGTGTGTGATTTTTCTTTTTACTGAATTTGTCCGTTGCTGTGTGCTTCTTCGGCATGCGTCTATTGCTGCGCAGGGCTGCTCCCGTTCGGTGCTGCTGAAAATTTCCGAGCGTCCGCTCCGGGACAGCAGGCTTCTGAGGAGGAAAGCAGCAGCTGGAGGGGGACACGAAGGAGGGGAATATCAAGAAGCAGCAGCTGCAGAAGAAGGGGGACGAGAAAGGGGAGAACAAAAAGGAGAAGAAAAAGAAGAAGAACGAGCAGCAGCAACAGCGGCAGCTGCAGTAGCAGGAGGAGAAAGGCGGGCGTATGCAGTGGCACTACACTTCCTGTCACCCGCAGATGTGTACGCCGGACCGGGAGAAAAAGAAGAATTGCTGCCGCGCAGCTACGAAGAAAGCGCCGCAGATGACGATGAATGGTATAGTCCCCGCCTCAGCAGCAGCAGAAGTAGCAGCAGTAGCAGCGAAAGCAATACGACTCATTGCTCTGAGTTTGTTTTGGGGGAGGAGACCCTCAGGCTGCCTACGTGTACGACGTTCCCGGCTGCTTTGTCGCTGCTGGTCACTCACGCGGCCCTAAAACGAGGAGGAGCAGCGGCAGCCTGTGCAGCAGCAGGGGAGGGGGAGCTGCAGCACTTGCGGCAGCACGTTGACTGGAGCAGCGCTATGCGAATCTCTTCGTTGCAAACGAGTTGACGAGGAGAAACGAAGAAGCAGAAACGAGAAGAAGAAGAAGAAGGAAAAGAAAGAGAAGACGAAAGAGAAGAAACGGAAGGAGCAGGAAAGGTGCGGCCAAGAAACACGACCAGGACCGCAACAGCCGTCATTTGGTGTTTGGGAGCAAGTAACGGCAACACGCGGCAGCTGCACAGCAGCAGCAGCAGTGGCAGTCCTTGCGGACGCATCAACTCGTAGTTTCCTGTTGTTCAAGCAGCTGGTCAGCTCGCGCTGCAGCGCTCCAGCTGGCAACGTATTAGCAGCAGCTGCAGCAAGACAGCAGCCTCACAGAGACTGCTGTTTTTGTGTTGCAGCAGCAGTCAGCCCCCCTTCTACGCATGTGAAGTCCTGGATTCACAACAGCTGCAGCAGGCACATGAGCAAGAGAACCAGCAGCAGAAGAATCAGCAGCAGCAGCAACGCCAACGGACGAATTTTGCAAGAGCAGCGTTCAGCTCGCCGAAGAGCAGAAGCAGGAGCAACAACAGCGGCAGTGCACCACTGCTGGAAAGGAAGCAGCAGCAGCAGAAGTGCGTCCCTGCTGGACAGGAACGAGCAACAACAGGAGAAGTGCGTCCCACCAGCAACAACAGAAGTGCCTACCTGCTAGACAGGAAGCAGCAGCAGCAGACGTGCGTTCTTGCTTCAGCAGAAACAGCAGCAGCTGCTGCCTCGAGACGCATCTCTGCTTTAAAGTGTTGCAGCAGCGGAGCAGCACCTAATGCCGGAATGAGCGCCGCCGTTCAAGCAACAGCAACAGCAAGACGCCAGCAACAACATCAAAGAAGCTTCTTGTGCGCCTATTGCCAAGAATTTCTGCCTGTGTATCTCTGCACTTCTATCCGAGGAGCTACGCAGAAATTGTAGATGATGAAAACTTTCTTTCCGTCAACGTGCCTCGAGCGTCACGTTGTATACTGCCTCGCACACATACACCTCTCTGCCATTCCGTCACGCGATAGGAGCATACGTTTCGTTCTGCTTGCGTCCTTCAGGTGTACGTACACCTCAGTGGGGTGCCCTGCGTGCCTGTGTAGCTCTAAACACTTGTGTCTGTATTGTTTTTTTTTCCTTCACGCACGCGTGTTTGGCATCCTGAGGACGATCCAGGTAGAAGCGCCGTTGCTGAGGTGTACGTACACCGTATTTCCTCGCTTCGCCTGTGCGTTGACATCCCCAGCTCGATTTAAGTGGAAGTACACGTGTCACGGGTTCCCTCGGCGTGGTCGGTGGGGGACTCTTGTTTTACTTTTTTTGGCACCCGCGTTTGCGTGCCTTGCGTGCATACACCGCTGAAAACGTGTGTGTCGCTTTCTGTAGTTCCTCTCAGCTTCCGTCTTCATAATATACGTGTGCGGACGGCTGCTTCTGGTCTCGTTTTCTCACCCACGTGGACACCTTGTTTTTTTCCCGCACGTGCGTGCGTGTGTGCCAACCCACACGTTAGACTTGTGTGACAGTTTCATATATACCTAGACCTCCGTGCCCCGTCCAAGGCACACCTAGGCGTCGGGTATTCTGGTGTGTGTACACCGCACTTTCTGCATGGCCCCTAAAAACATCCCCGAGACAGCGTAGCGAGCTAGCTCGGAAATGTCAGCTTGGAGGCGTGGCGACCGGCTATAAAGCGTGTCTGTGAAGGTGTGCCTGAGCGTTTGTGTGTTTGCTGCTCTAAGCTGCGTTTTCACCGAACACTGAACGACTACGTAAGAGCGCATGTGTGTGAGCTGGCCAGCGTCTTAGAAAGTATTGCTCACGACGTGAACGGCTACGCGTGTTGTTGCGAGGGTGCCGTGTCTGCGCATTTGTATATGCCTGGGTATGTCTCTGTGCATGTGTGCCTCTTATTCTACAGTTACGCATGAATGAGTAGCTACGTATCTGTAGGTATACATATGGTTGTCACTCCTTACAGGGAGAGGTTTGATTTATTGTATGAGCACATACGCATACATGGAAATTCATACCTATGTATATGCGTCCACACGTATATACATATATGCAGGTGCAATATGGGTACATCGATTGATAGATTTACACACCTACACGTATAGATGGATAGATGTAGGTGTGTCGCTATCAAGTTTATCGTGTCCACAAGGTACCTATCCTGTCTCCTCTTCCCGCGTAAAGTTGTAAACGTGAGAAACACAAGGAAGAGAGCGGCCACCAGGATTCTGCGTGCCTCTGTGTGTGTGTGTGCCTATACGTCTGCGAGAAAGTCAGTTCCGGCACCACACAGAGGGTTTCCGGGACTTTTTCAAGGAAAGTGGAATTTGAGTGTTTTGTATTCACCTGCATCTGTATCGTTTCTCTGTTTGCACATGTAGGTAACGTGATTACCTACACACGCGGACACGCACGAGTCCGTGCTGTTGCGCTACCGCGGCATGGCTCGTTCGACCTGCGCGATTCGACGGTTTCATGCTTTTGTTAACGCGAGCCATTCATAAGGCAGTTTCCCTTCTAACAGACATCCTGCTTTTTTTCTCATTAGCGTTGTTGTGAGCGTCACAAGCACATGTGCAGTTCCACGGTCGCAGCAGGAGAGTTTGTTAATACGTACGTCACACGTTTGTGGTGGTGCGTACGCACATTTGTGAAAAGGAGTGAATGCACGAAGGTGACTTGTTGAGAGTCAGAATAAGTGCGCACTCAAGTCGGGTACACTCACTCCAAAGAATCGGCATTCCCACTTCCTCAAACGAGGAGCTTGAACTTCTCGCCAGATATACATACGAACTCGAAGTCTCAGGTAGGCCACCTCTCGCGTGGTGCACTGCTGCATTGGTTCACTTGCAAAAATCCCCCTGCACGAGAACCTCTTATCAGTAAGTGGACAGACTGAGAAGCGTAGATGTATACAGTTGTACCGTAGCTGATCAACATGTAGCAACTGCGCATTTATACGACTCTAAGCCTGCCGTTATATACACAGCTGCAGAGGTGTGCTAAGACCTACCTAAACGCATTTCGCGTCTCTCTGTAGGAAGAGTGAAATAGCAAGAAGCATCGACAGCAGCGTTGTTTACGCAAATCTCGAATCAGTGATCTGATGTTCAAAGACACAATATTGAGACTTATCCCCCAGAGCACAACAGGTAAACACGTGTGTACTCAGCTAAGGTGTCCTGCCTTGGCCCTATACACAATTCCTAGAATCCATGGCGCGAAGGAAGAAAGACATTTTGCTTCCTGCAAGGCACTGAGACTGTTCGACTGTGCTATTCATCGTCGTCGCTAGACGGTAACCCTTCTCACAAACTTAGCGAAGACGGACAGACCGTAGTGCGCTCGCCTGCTTCAGATATTGAACACGCACATGGGCGCAGGACAATCACGCACCCCCGCAGCATGCTGCTGCTGCTCTGGCTGCAACGACAGTCTCTGCTACTGCTGTTGTCGCTCCTACTTCTGTCGGTGCTGCCTCTGTGAGAACTTGGCGTGCTCGTGTGACTGCAGTTGTCGACGCAGTAAATTCACGTGCGCCGTGCACGCTGAACGAGGAAAACTTCGTTCTTTCGAAAAGAGATGGTGGCAAGGTGTCGGGTACTGTGTGCTGCACTAAGGAAAACACATTTGGGGACACGGGAATACAGGTTCAATATAGTTAGTAGCACTGCGTTAGCACACAGGAAAGCCGCCTAAATAGAACCGAAAGAGCGCTTTTGTTGCAGGTTACCTGCCTCACCAAAAGATACGGCTCTCTTGAGCGCTGTATACGAAGGCAGCATGTTGGACATGCAGGTACACTTGTTTAGACACTAATGCACCAGGAAAGTCTGTTACGCGTGAGTCGTCATCATCAAATGGTACCGCTAGCAGCTACGGTACATGAGAGTGTGTCAACGTACGTTTGGAGCATAGAGAAGTCCTTGTTGTGCAGTTTTTTCACAATTCCTCAAGGTACACGGGAGTGTGCGAAGGAACGTTCGGTGCAGAGAGAGATCTTTGTTAAGCGGTTCAAAGCGTGCAACAGAAAGTAGGTCTTTTTTTGAGCAGAGGTCCGAAAGCTGACTCTGCCGGGCCTGCCCGTTCTTGAAGGAACTTTGTGCTTGTATTGCTTGTTCATGTAGTTTTCCCAGAACGTTTGCTACTTTCCAGTGGATGCTAGGTGGTTGAACTTCGTACCGTAGAACCGGTTGCAGGCTGCGTACAAAGCAGACAATGATTATATACACGTGCGTCGAAGCCTCTCTCTGTATCTCAGTTGTGTGTAGATATATACGTAAATATATGCATGTATATATTCACACCTCCACAAGCGTACATGCACGCAGTCCTGCGCACATAGGATCCTCTGTGCGACCGTTTCAAAGAAAAGTTCCTGCCGCTCACAGGTCGCAGAAGCTCTGCGTGGGCGCTGCAGGTGTCACGGTCAGTGAAGTTGTTGCGTGGACCTACGTATGCGTACAAACGTATCGAGGAAAATGGCGTACGCCATTTCTCCATCTTTATTTATACATAATATGCCGCGTAAAGAAGCGTTCGTAAGAAGTGTGATGAGTTTGCATCCTGGACTGTAAGAAAGTGTTGTGTTCGAGGGAGCTACTTTTTCGTTTCAAGCAGAGGCAGACGGTGTGTGTAAACGTGTCACCGGCCTCGTATAATTTCACCCTGCACACAACTATTCACCGATAAAGAGGACAGATCACGTGCTGCTACTCCACCCCTTTACGAGGGCAAATCTTGAGGCTCAGGAACGGTTGAGTGTGAAAATTTTGTTCCCGTGCGAGGACCCTGGGAGAGTACAGAGATGAATAGTTTCAAATGCGTATACTACACCCCCCGACCTGCGTGTGCCACCGAAGAGTAGCTAGTAGAAAGTCTCACACTCACCGCTTCAGGCGAGTTTGTGAGCTGAACTGTGTTAGTCGGTACCGGCGAACGATCGATGTGAGTGTGTTTTTGTATTTCACATTTACTTATATCTACTGCATCTCGCTTGTGAGGTCCCTCTCCATACGCACAGGTGAATTTAGTCCAACACAGTGCAAAAAAAACTCTGTCGGCATGGTAGGAGAGCTCTTGACGAAAACACGCGTATCCACTACCTTTTCTCACGTGTATGCGTAAGGTTCCTCTGCATACACTCAACTTTCTCCTCCTTCGTTTCGCTCACCCTCCGTCCACATGTTAAGACATGTATGGGGTGTACTTAGTCGCCCAGGCATCCCTGGGATCACAATCGAAATTCTGTGACGTACTGGGTCGCTCTAGGATAGTGATCTTCATGAGGATGAAATAATCTGAAAATGTGTGGATATTGCAAGATTGATCAGACAGAATAATAATGGCAAGTGAGTGGAAAGGCAGGAAGTAACTTGTGTGCTGGTGTAGAATGAGTGTTTAGAGAGACGGCTGCAGAGTTGTCAACAGCGTAGCCAGTATGCACTACGTAGTGCAGGTGCAGCGTGGCATTCTGGACTTTTTGAGGGGGCGACATTTCAGTCACACCTGAAAATGTAAACCACATCGTATAGGAGTGGCCGGTGGCAGGCGGTTGAAGGAAAGAGATACGTTTTTCTTCAGGTGTGCTTGTCTTCTAGAAATTGGGAGCTCGTGGCTACACCTCGTAGTAAGCTTCGTTGTGCAGATTGTGGCATCCGAAATACAACGCGACTTCGTTTCTATCAGTGTTTGGTTTTTGAACACGAGGAATGCCTCTCCATGTGTGCACCTGTACCGTCTACACAAACGTACACGTTCTGTGTCTGTCTCCGTCGGTATGGGTCTGTATCTGTACAGTCTGTGCCTCAGTGTATGTTTATGCATACATGGCTATCCACGTGTCCACCCGCCGTCAGCGACATCAGTGGCGGGTGTGCGAGGCGTTTAAGGTGGCATGCATGTACTCCGGCCCTCTTCTTTCAAGTGTATTAGTCCCACTAACTTTTTGTGAGCCCAGTCTTGTGCACTCTCGCGAAAAGAAACAGCAGCTCGTCTACTACTCATTCCATCTACACACGTAGACATAGCCATGCACGTATATATATATATATATATCTAATGTGTCTAGATGTGTTTCGCTGATAATCACACATAGACGCCACCTTGCACAAGCGTATCATTTTCTACCTTCCTACGTGTGTACAGATACGTGCAATATGCATGTGTGTGTTTGGATTTATGCATACACATATGTGTGCACATCTATGTGTATATGTTGGCAGATGCTACAACAGCCACGTGTATGTATTAATGTGTCGGTACAAATACTCAGCAGGACCAAAAGAATCTATGGCCGAAGGGTCCATGTACGTCCGCCCGTAGACCTCAATGTTAACATTAAATCACGCACCAAAGTACAAACGCTGAACAGTTCATTCTAGAGGTGTAAGAAAAAAAGTGTGTAGTGCAAGCAAAAAAGTGCTGAACTATTATTGACGACGTCTGTGGGTTGCTCTTTCTACGAAGCTTGTGACGCACGAGTACATTTTTTGCACTCGAATCTTCAGCGTGTCTGTCTTGCTTTATTTTCGCTTGGCGACAGCGCCCCAATCAATCATCGAGGAAAACATGTTCAGCAAAACTCGCCATTATACACGACTCCCACAGGTGGCGATCCAGATACGTGCCCACCTGCGTGCACATATGGATACCCGCACACCTCTCTGCCGGCAGTCTGCACGCGTTCCACTTCATTTATTCCCACACTTGGTACAGGAAGTATAGCGTGCTCGCTTAGAGCCGGCGCGAATTGCAACCAGCACTTCTCAGAACGCACAAATACATTGATTTTTTAAGATTTTGTCTGCATGTACTTGTACACCTATGTGTGTACATATGGAGGCGTGCACACATCTTTGTACACGCCCGCAAATGATTCTGCGTTTGTACTCCTGCGTGCTTCGATGGTTTTAAACAGCCTACTAGGTGCGCGTAGGCAGACAGCTCTAGACATATGAGCTGCTGACACTCAAGACTATGTTCTTGTTTACATGCCCTCTATTCATATCTTTCTCCACGTGTAGGGCACCTGCGTACAAACGCTTTCACACAGCAAGCCACAAGGCGATAGACACAGAAAGGAGGATGACGACTGTGCAGACGATGGACGGAGTGAAGCCAGGGGCTCTTGAGTGAAAAACAAGGACAACGACAGGCGTGCTCGTCGCGTCATTGACAGCGGGATAAAAGTTTTGATTGTTTTGGACTTCAGCCTGTTTTGTTGGCCGTATTTCCGCTATCTCTGTTGCTGGTGCGTCGTGTGCAGCTGCTTCCGTCAACACCTCCTCGTCCAATATTGCAGGTCTCCCGGTTTTGTCCGACGACCCCAGTTTAATAAAGCGGTAACAGAATCTGGTGACATTCTTGTTGAGGACTGCTCCATTTGGATTCGTGAACTTCCAGAATACGGCGCTGGCACCTCTGGTGGTAGAGGCAGACGGAGACGGGTTCACAGTGGGCTGCGTCCAATAAACGTGGGTAGTGGGGACGAGAGGAAAAAGGGCTGAGAGTTTTACAGTGGCGGCAAAGTTGCACTTCTTGCCGACATAGGGGTACGCTTCCGCTTTGAACTGAGCGGGCAAGTGCAAGAGCTTTTTAGATTTATCCACAAGCAAAAAAGTTTCATCGGAACCTAACCACACGTTTACAGTAGTGGTATTACTTAACGCTTCCGTCGTAACTACATGCAAGAAACTGGAAGGAGGGAATGTATCGGAGGCCGTGATCACCGTGTACTGCCCTTCCACGATATCCCCAGCTACACAGGAAACAACGATGCAAAGCAGCAGAAATGGCCGCACGTCGGCAGTTGTTGACACGACTCTTTGCAGAATATGCAGCAGAGGCGGCGCCATTGCTACGACATGACACCCAGCAGCACACAAGTCTCCAGCACCTTGCTTCAGGTGAGCGCCGGACACAGCTGCTCCCGCTGCTTAAGCGTATAAGCTTACACAGCATTGAGCGGCGAATATGCCACTGACCTCCCACAATTATGCCAAGCGCTGCCTGCTGACTACGTCTGCACACCTACGTAGAGGTGGCACAAGCAGTGTGCGACAACTTTTGATCATAGATGTATCCGGACCCAGGCACGCACACGTAAATATTCTCGTCGTATGTAAGGATGGCACATGCTCAGCTGGAAGAGCAGGCGCAGCAGAATATAAAGCGCCTCAGTCGGAACAAAACCAGGACACATGTGTGAGGCTGTACACTGCTTCCGTTAGTCCAATGCGTGAAGGAAACAACGGCAATCGTGAATACATCCAAATGCCCACGAAGGGAGAATATCTTACTCGGGACTCGCAGACCACATAGGTACCGAAAGCGCAGGCTCTCGGTCAACAACACTGCAGGTGTACAAGAAGTGAGACTCACTAACACTGTGCACATTCGTGGGCCAGGCAGCACTTGTGCGCAGAATAACCGTACGCACTCATGCATACAAAATGAACAAGTGCAGTGAAGACTCGCGCCCTGACAGCCGGAGAAATACGTGCCGTTGAACCGACACACGCACGCAAGTACGACAAAAAAGATACAACTAGGCTAAGTCGGCAGCTGAACGCATGTAAGAGGCGGGATCAAGTGGTAACAGAACTTTACATGTCCACTCGTGACCACTGCGAAAAGCGCAGTAGTCTTTCACACGTACGAACCACGTCGTACACGTAGAGGAGCTGGTGCTCTACTGCGTAATGAAATCACACAGGAGGGGGAAGGCGCTGGATCCAGACGAGAACGTAGAGCTGCTCAGGAAATGAGCTGGCGTCACACCCTTAACAAAGACGCGCACGTTCATCCACAGACACGGACTACATCGACACGTGCATACGCACTTCATACGTACAACTGTGCAGAAACAGACATGGGTGTGAACCCATTCCCACACACACACACACACACACACCGAAAATTTGTGCAGATATATATCTATATATATATATATATATATATTCGTGCGCAAACTTCGTATAGATGCAGGTACTCAAGGCGTGCCAGACAGAGACAGCCGCCCACACGATTCAGTGGTGAAGAAAGAGACACTCAAACCGGTTCGTATCCGCGTGACACGGCTGACGAGGTTCGTTCCTCACGAGCAACACAATTGCGGCGGAAGCGACAGGTCAAAAGTTTTTCAGAAAATATTACAAGCCAAAGAAAGAGAACAAAGGGCACACTTTGACAAGCGCGGTGTCGGCCGTCGCACCAACAGCAAGGTAACTGAGGGTGCCGTGGTCAGTGATCTATGAGGGCAAATGAGAACTAGCCGGGTGCTCGCACTGGAAGATGACCAGTACAGCGTGGTTCCTTCTGAAGTTGTTAAAACATGTATCTCGGGGCCGAGCACACCTTCGCACGCGTCTGCGTTCGCATATGTGTGTACACGCGCTCTATATGCATAGTAGATGAAGAAGAGTTGTGCTGGAACCGGCAACGAAATTGTGACTCTCTAGAGTCAACAGTCCTATCATGTCGTGGAACTTTGGACAACTTAAACAGAACGAGCGTGCGAAAATGCTCTATTGACCACCGCTGCCCTGTTTCAAGCCTGCTGAGGCTTTTAGAGAAGATAAGAAGGGCGCCGCCAGTTGTGGGGCTGGGCGAGAAGGGGGACTTAAAACGACAATTACCACGCCTATACTGACGGTCACAGCCGCATGCCTGGGGGGAAATGTAATGCTTAGGCGTTTTAAGGGCACACGTGTATATATGTGTACGTACCGGAAGCAGTGTGATACGTGAGCACGGGACTCAGACCAACAACGTGTTTTCTTCTGATGCCGCCGAGATCATTCGCTCTTCGTTGACACGTACTCCAAACGCACGCGTACTTTGCTGCCCTATAGTACAGGAATGTGCATTAAAAAGACATTACTGTTGACGCATCGGATAGAGACTCCAGGCTTCCGGAACCCGATGGGAAGTAGTTGACCAGGTGAAACCATGGATGCGGGAAGAAGCGCATTTATATAGCTGACTCCTGGCGACAACCGTGAATGTGATGAGCAGCGTGACCACGTAGCTGGTTTAAGGCAGGCACGTTACTAGTGTGTAATAGAGGTAGAGGCGGAACAGCATACCAGAAGATAAGAAAAAGGTACATCCATTCCGTTGCCTCCCGCGCGTAGTAAAGGGAACGGAGCTGCACGCGGCTTCTTCAGCCGTGCGCACATTGTGTATCTGAGTATGTGTGAGGGGGTGCGCGAAAACGTGGACGTCAACGTATCTCAGGAGAAAAGCGTAAGCACTCTTCGCCAGGAGACTTTAACGAGGTGATCGAAGGGTGTCTCTGATGAGTTGAAGTCGCATTGCCTCTACACCTGGCAACAGCCACTTGAAAGGAGGTGCACACCACATCCCTTGTGGATATCTTTTACGTGTACATGCGTAAGCATACCATCAGCTGTAACGGGGGCCCACACAGACGGAGGCCGCCCGCGAATTCTGTGAGAAAACGTACTTCTGCATCCAGCAGAACAAAAAGAGATTTACGTTGATTGTGGCTAAGGCCATAATGGGACGAAATGCGAAACACGACAACCTCAATTCTACTTACTGAAAAATCACGTCTCACGCATAGGGCTGGAAGGACCGGCGGTGACGTTGGACAAAAATACTGTGTTGGTCATGATGACCCAACCTCTTTGGCTGTCATTCTGAAGACTCAGAGAGAACGGAGACCCATTACGGTGTGAGAGGCCTTTAGCCTCTTTTTTGCGCGCGTGTAGCGCATTTCGCCCACCTGGCCATATGCCCACAGACACAGAACGATTTTGAGCAGCCCGTACTCGGCCTGCGCGACCGCAAAATACAAGGTGTACCTAAAATTCCGCCAAAGCAGAGGAAAAGCACTTTTCACTTGTGGTGGGTCTGACACCGGATTCACACTTCTTGTGTTGCCACTTACGTGATTCTTTGCGCGTTGCCATGCATCCAGCGCAGCTGCAGAATAAACATATGTATATATGTATATATATACACAAGTGGGTGTCCATATATATGTGTATGTATGCATATAAACCGTGCTTGTATCTCGCTAGAGTGCACGCGACCTCCACGCACAAAAGTAGTGCGTGTGCATACAGCAGCGTAAGTGAACGGTATCTAGAAAGAAGTAGGGGAACGGTATGTAGGAACATACATACGTGAGTGCAATCAAGAGGGTACAACATGATCCGCAGGGGATACGTACAGACGTAGGGAGAGAATGTATATAGAGGGTCACCGTGTATATATATATATACATATATATTTACGTGCACAGCGCGGAAATATATAGTATATATATGTGTAGACTTTGCACCTTGCGAAAACAAACTGTTACGTCCTGAAATCGCCACCGCAAGGAACACTGAGTTGTGGGCCAGTACGAAGACTCAGTCTCCTTACACAAGGTACTGCGGCCAGTCACGTGTGTGTAGGAAGTGTATTCAGACGTCCGTGCATGGTCAGAGACAGCTACACAAATAAGCATCCAAACGATACACATATGGGTGTGGATTATACATATATATATATGTATATGTCATGCCCCTCCGTATATATATGTGTTACGCCCAAATACGTATACATCAACAGAATATCCGTATTTATCCGCCTGCACTTTATGAGTTAGCCGCACGCTACTCATCAAGTGAGCAGCTGTGTTCCTCCACGAGTGCACCGCTGTGTCTTGCGCCACATCCTCGCGTGTAGCTGCAGGGACACTAGGATAAATAACACCTTAGATATTTGTGAACGACATTCGACGGAGGAAAGAAAACATTACTTTGACAAGGCGAACAAACCCGTACGTCACACGGAAGAACAACACGTGGATGATTCTGGGGAGGTTCCGGCATGTGTAAGAGGTGATTACGTCGGCACTGTCGGGTTAACGCGTACGTAAGGCACGTGAGGACGTCTCGACACGTGCAACAGAAGATATTTAAAGAGGTAAATGTTTATAGACGATACACGCACGGAACTACTGTTTAGCAGGAGTGTCGAGGGGTAGGTTTTTAAAAACTGTCTCTTGAAGAACACACCCACGGAGCGAAGACAGAGATTTTGCGAATTTGTGAACCTGGCGCCAGGCA
>KL647289.1:4212783-4231886 GCA_000727475.1 Sarcocystis neurona | reverse complement strand
TATAAATATATATATATATATATATATATATGTGCATAGTGTACGTATATGACTAAATACTATATATACATATATATGTGTATAGTATATGTGGGTGATTATAAGATATGCGTATATGTGTATGTATATATATATATATATATATATATAGGTTCACGTAGGAAGTCAGTGTACCATTTCTATAACAATATGGTTATGTCCCTGCTGCTGGCGCTCCTGCCATGTGGACGCCTCCGACTTCTAGTGGAATGTGCCAGTCGCTGCTGCTGTTGTGGCTGCTGCTGTTCCGGCTGCTGCGATTGGGACTGCGGCTTTTTGCCGGTGCTTCTGCTGCCCTTGGACTGGCTGCAGCACTTGTCTTCGCCGAGTTGGCAAGCATGTTCTCTCTCTCAGCCGGCGTAGCGCACAAGCGCGACGCACTACACTGCTGCAAAGCTTGCCTACTGGTCAAAAGACGCTGCTGCTGCTGCGGCTGCTGCTGCTGGGGCGTCTCATCTGCTGATGCCGTTGTGTATCTGTCTGTGCTGCCGCGCTGAGACGTAGGTGGGAAGCATGCGGCGTTCCCCTTGCATACGCTCTGCGGTGCTCCGCACGGAGCAGGCCCGGGTTTTTCGTCGCGAGCGCTGCAGCTGCTACTGATCTGCGGCTGCGCGCTGCTCTGTGTCTCCTTTCAGGCTTCGTGGCTGCTGTGCAGCTGCTGCTCTCTGCTGTGCTGCTGCTACTGACTTCCTGCTGACTTCACCCTGCTGTCCTGGTGCCTCGTGATGGCCTGCCGTGCTCTCTGAGGCAAAGCGGCTGCGGATCGTTCTCGCACGCAGCGAACTGACGTGCTCCTTGTGCTGTCTACACTGCGCGCCTGCCAAGTCTCCCCACAAGTTCTGCTGTTGCTGCTGCTCTCCACCTGCAAGGAGTTCCTTTTTCGGTCTGATTGCTGCTTGTTTTGTACTGCTGCAGCACTTGTCGGTGCCGGCTCGATGCCGCTTGCTGCGCGAGCTGATGACCCTTTACGGCGTCGTCGCGCTGCAGCATCTCTGCGAGGCCTACGCTGAGCGTGTTGCTGCAGCGGCCAGGACCTGCGCTGTCCGCGCCGCTGCAGCAGCTTCTGCTGCGGAAGGGCAGTGCCGGCGCTGCTGCACAACCCCTGCGACTGCTGCCACAGAGAAGGCGTGTCCCGGCCTCAGCTGCGTTGTCCAGCAGCAGCAGCCGCAGAACGGTGGGATACAGCGGGGACCGCAGCCGCGCGATGAGGACAAGGGACCGCGGCTCTACCGAAGCGAGCGGCAGCTCTGTGAGGAGAAGAGCGGCCGGCCGTTGCGCACTGGGCATGGGGACGTCCAGCAGCAGCCGCTGCAGGAGCACAAGGAGCTGCAGCAGCAGCAGCAGTGTGAACGAAGCAACAGCGCCAAAAGGTCGCCTCTGCGGGAGAAGGACAAGCACAGCTGCTCCGCGCCAACTCATTCGAAGACGTGCGATGGAGGCTGCCACCTCACTGGCGGTGCCAGCAACTGTCGAAGCAGCTGCTGCATGCGTTGCTGCGACTGGTGCTCCTGCGACGGATCGTCCGCACGTTGGCGTGACGAGCGAGAATGTCCCACACAAGTTGCTGCAGGTGCTGCTGCGGCCACAATCCCATATGCGGTGCAGCTACTGCCGACAGTTCTAGTGCCGCGACTGGCTGCGGCTCTGTCTCTAGTGGGGTTCTCTGTTGCATGTGGCCCGCCCCTCCCGTCGCCGCCTGCTGCTGACGGGTCCGCCGCAGTGACAGTACCACCGGAGGGAACGCCGAACGGGAACGTAGCAGCAACGCCGAGGAACGGAGAGGGAGGCGCCGCAGGTTTGGACGCGTTCCTCAGTCTCTTCGTGCGCAGCGTACAGCAACTTGGAGATCACCGGAGAGGCGAAGAGGTTGCTGTCGGAACAGCAGCTAGTGCAACAGCAGCAGCAGCAGCGTCCCCAGAAGCAGCGGGACCGGCCTCACCGACGAGTCGTCCTCTCGCGTCGTCCAGCTTGGAAACCTTCTTCAGCATTCAAAGTCAACCACAGAAACGCGACCTGTGTACGCAGCCTGAAGCAATTGTCCAGCCGATAGGGTTGCGGCCGCATGTTGCTCTTCTGCCAGACGCTGTGTCCCCTCAGTCTGCAAGGACTGCTTTTGTTGCCGCTTCTGTTCCTCGTGCGACAGCAGGGATGCCTGCTGCTCCTCTTGCTGCTGCTGGACATGCTCCTGCGACACCGGCTCCGACTCCTCCTTGTGCACCAGCACCTGCTGGTAACCCGCATACAGCTCTTGCTGCTTCAGGGTCAGCTGCGCTAGCTCGTGCCGGTGCTGTTGGCGCCGCTGTGGGTCGGGCTGCTGCCGGTGCAGAGCAGGGCGCCCATCCGTTTTTGCCCATGTGGAGCAGATGCAGCACGGCAACAGCGGCTTCTGTCGTGGGGCGTCAGCCGTATACCCGGCGTTTCATGGTTCTCCGGCAACCAGAGCGAGCGGCAACAACGAGTCCAGCCCTAGCAGCAACGGCAGCCACAACAGCAGCAAGTCCTGCAGGGATAGGGCTACGCAATGGAGCCACAGGAGTAGCTGCCACTGGGGCAGGTTTTGCCTCTAGACGCGGCCCTGCGGAGGAAGGAATTCGTTTGCAGGAAACGAGTGAAGAACAACTGCGACCGCAGCAGCTGCTGCTGCAAGACCCCAAGCCGCAGAAGCGACAGCAGCAGCTGCTGCGAAGGGAACAGGAGTGGTTGCTCCAAGGACAAGAGCGGGAGCAGCAGCTACACCAGCGGCGCGAGCGGGAGCAGCAGGAGCTGCAGCGGTTGCAAACGCTGCAGTTGCCCGGACGCTGCAACGATCAGCAGAGAACATGTGTGCGTCAAGGTCGACCTTCTTGCAGTGAATCTCCGCAGGAACAACAGCAGGTGGGAGGCCAGCGCGCCGCTGCACTACTTCTGCGCGAAGAGTATCACCAGGCCGCCTTACAGGTGCTGAGAGGCGTTGCAAAGTCTTCTCGGCTGTGGGCTAGTGGTACGAGTCGTCACACCAGCGAGGGCTTTGCAGCATGGTGGCAGCCGCCGGGACTGTCGGCAGCAGCGCCGGAGCCAGCCGCAGCCGCAGTAGCTCTGGCTTCTCCACCCGCCGAGGAGGGAAGGGGACGGTTTCTCTCCGAGTGGAAAGCCGGTGTGAGAGCTGCGAACAGCTGCTTTTGTATCCTGAGGCAAGCTGTGGCAGCTACGGCAGCACCAGCACGCAGAGGAGCAGCAAAAGAAGAAGGCCTTGCTGATGGTGACGAGCGCGAAGCAGCAGCAGCAACTGCGACAGGAGCCTCTGGGGGTTCGCAGGCAACACGCGTAACAGGTGACTCCCGTTCTGCAGCCGCCGCAGGTGGCAGAACAGCACCTACTGTGGAACCAGCAGCAGCAAGATCGGCAGCATCATTTCGTCAGGATGTTCATCCGGCAGCGCAAGCGTTTCCTTACAAGCTGCTACTGCAGTGGACTCGCGTGGTGCTCAGAGTCAGCAAAGCAGCTGCAGAAGTGCAGACAGCAGCGGCAACAGCAGTCTTGCAGTCCTACAGCAGCTGCACCGCAGTGGCACAAGTCTGTGCGTGGTCAGCTGCACTAGTAGGCGGGCTGGAAGCGGCGACGTTCAGCTTCCGACTGCCACCTGGTTGCAATAATTGTTGCAGTGAGGCAGTAACCGCTCGAGCAGAGCTTCTTGCCTCACTGCATGCACTACTGGTGCTGCTGCTGGGTCCTGCGGAGCCGGAGGCGCTGGCGTATCGGTTGCTGCACTGGCGCGCTGTCGTTGCTGGTGAAGGACTGCAGAAGCAGCAGCAGGAGCGAAGGCAGCAACAGAGGCCGAGTCCACAACAGCAACGGGAGTCCCAGCGGCTTTGGGAGGAACAGCAGGAATGTTGTGTGTGGGGGGAGCAACTGGTGGGTGAGCAGCAGCGGCAGAGACTGGAAAAGCAACAGCAGCAAGCGTTGCAGCAGAGGAGCTCAGTTGAAGGTGCTGCTGCCGAGGAAAGAGCAGCAACAGAATCTGCTGCAGCAGGACCGACGGCAGAAATGTCGACCCCACCAGCAGCGACTGCACGACGCTTTGTTGCGCAGCCTCTGCTGCAGCAGCGACAGGCGAATGCGCGTTGTGACGACGTCGTGCGACCCCTGCCATGCGCTGCTATGGGAGGTGCTGCTGCTGCCTGTGGCTCTTCTGGGTGTGTCCCGCTGCAGCCGCAGCAGCTGCTGCTGACTCTCGTGCTCTCGGAGCTCAGAGACACAGCTTTGCTGTTCCTAACGGCTGCTACGGCAACTGCCTTCCAGATTCCTCCTCACTGTCTAGAGGCCCCGAGGCTGCAGGCCACTCAACCTTGTCCACGGCAGCAACGGCAGCTGCAGCAGCAGGGATCTCAACAGCATCCGCCGCAGCAGCGGTCTCAACAGCAGCAGCAGCATCAACCTTCCCAGCATCTGCAACAGCGGAAACGATTGCTGCTGCAGTGGACGAGCAGCACGGGCAGCCAGGACGACGGGGTTCCAGGGGAAGAACCGCTGCACGCGGGATTGCTGCACGACCCGCAGGTGGCCCAGCAGTTGTGTCAACTGCGGAGTGACAGGAAGGCAGAACAGCAAGTGGAGCAACGAGGCAATCTGCTGACTCAGCAGCAGAGGCAGCAAGAAGTTCAACAGCAGATGCAGGCAATATACTTGGCAGAGCTGCGGGTGGCACTGGCAACGCCAGAATGTAAGAGCAGCTCCCCGCTGCCGTTTGCTGTCGCTGCTGAAGCTGCTGCCGATGCAGTAGCAACTGCGGCCGAGGCGACTGCTGCGTGGAACTGGTGGGTTCTTCGTTGTTTACGGCGGTGCTTCGCTGCTTCTATGCTGCAGCTGCTGCAGCTTCCGGAAGCCTCAGCTACAGCGCTCTGCGAAGACCACACAGGGCTTTACAGCAGCAACAGGAATGGCTCGAAGTGGCTATCTATCCCCATGAGACAGTATTCGACAAATACTCCGACGCATGCATGGGTTGCGAACGTTGAACCCCCACACGTGGAAGTACGTTTGATGTTGCAGCAGGCGCAGTTGTTCCTCCTTACATTTGTGTTGCAGCAGCTGCAGCAGCAGCTGGACGATTCGTCCACAAAACGCAGCAGCAGGTGTGACGGCAGGTGCAGCAGAATGCAGCTTCGCACAGAGGCGATCCACAGGGACTTTCGGAGGGTCAACCCTGCTCTGCTGCGGTTGGTGGGCTTCGCCTTTGTGGTGTACAGTCGACAGCAGCAGTGCTGTTTTGACCAGAAGCCTCTGTGGGGTGGCGAGGAGCAGCAGCCGAAAGTGCAGCAGGACAGTGGAACAGCTGCACAACTGCCAGCGGAGCCTGAGCAGCGGCAGACACCGCATCGAGAGCAGCACCAGGGGGGGGACCCGTGCCAGGGTACACCGCGGCTGCCAAGACAGCAGGGACGGCCACGGCAGCAACGAGGGAAGCACCTGCAGCAGGAACAAGAGCAGCAGGAACCGTGGCGCTGGGACCTGAAGATGTCAACGCACCGGTGGAGGACGGAGGCTGCAGCAGTGGGGAGCCGTTCGCGCACGGCAACAGGGGTAGCGGTCGCCGTGGCAGCAGCGACAGCGTCAGGAACAGCAGCAACTTCAGGAGGAGAATCAATAGCAGCAGCCGCGCTGCAGGCAACAGGTAGTCGGGGAGAGGGCGATGTGTTGCAGCATTCGACGCTCAAGATTGTTGTTGGCGCACTGCTGCGTGTTGGAGTGCCCTGGTGCAGCAACCAGAGCGACACGAGTGGTGCTGCAGGAATTGCAGCAGATGGAAGGGTTCTGTCTCCTGCTGTCGGTGCTGGCCTAGGAAGGAGGAGTAGCCGTTCCATTGCATGCGTCTTGGTGGGAATGCTTCAAGGACTGCACCTGCTGGAACAGCACCGCAAACACCGGGTGCAGCCTCTGCTGCAGCCGCGTAGTCGCACCTGTGCAGGAGTTCCCTCGCCTGCCGGCGCTGCGGCTTTTGCCGAAGAGTCTGCTGCTCCTGTTCATTCTTTTTGGAAGACTCTTCTCGAAGAAGTTCTGGAAGCCAAGAGCTACGGCGTAGGCCCCTTCTCTCTTACTTTCTCTTTGCTCTCTCTCTCACGCTCTCTATTCTTTGTACAGGTGCTTATATGTATATATATGTATACATATGTGTCTGCTCGTGTAGCAATGGCGTCTGTCTCTGACCAGTTCCCTTGCGTCCTTTTTTCTGTTTCCTGCTGCTGCGTAGGTGCTCTTGGCGCTGCTTCAGCAGTGCGGCAAAGCCGGCATCCCCGTGCGCTTCGCGGACTGCTGCTGCATGCTCAGCACGTTGTTGGTTGTGCTGCAGCGGCGAGTGCGGGATCTCGAGCTGCTGCTTGACGGCTTGTGCTGCAGCAGAGGACGCAGCAACGGCAGATGCCCGTACTGCCCTCGCAGCAGGGACAGCTGCAACAGCTGCTGCAGCAGCAGCGGCAGCAGCAGCGAGAGCAACAACGGCAGTCGCAGGTGGAGGAAGGGCAGCAGCGAAGGGGATGCTAGCAACAACAACATGCGGACCAGCACCAGCAGCAGCTGTCACGAGGAACAGCCTTGTTGGAGCGCGGAAACGTTGCCAGACAATGACGTGAGCAGCGGTAGATTGCAACGCGTGCCTCTGCTGCTGCAACGTATCCAAGGCGAGCCCTGGCACGAATTTACAGCCCTAGTGTCGCTGCTTTTTTCGCTGGCGCTGGCCGCTGCACAGCAACAGAACGAGCACCGTCTACGCGCACAGCACCCCATCCATTTGGTGGAGAGAGATACCGACCTGCAGCACACACGAACGAAGCCGTACGCATCAGACATTCAGCCGCAGCAGCATTCCGGCAAGCGGCAGCACCAAGGTGCAGCAAAGGGGAAGGAGCAGTGGGTCTCGGAAGCGGAGCAGCCGCAGCCAGGGACGCAGCAGCAGCCGCTGGACGGTCAGCAGGAGCAACACTCAGAAATGCAGAGGTGCCAGCAGCAACTATTAACGCAGCAGTCTGAGCACGCCAGCACGCAGCAGCACGCGTGCCTGCCGCAGCACGGGACGCCACGCCTTGTTGATGGCAGGCGGCGCAGCAGCCGGTCCAGCAGCAAGACTAGCGACAACGACACCTCTCTCTGCAGGGGCCTTCAAGATGCCGTCACATCGCGTACCTGCTGCAGCGGCTGCAACGGCAGCTTTGGACGGTGGCTGTGGGGAGTGTCTCGCACGGTAGTCCGTTTATTTGAGAGGCTGCTGCGGCTGTCGCTACGCTGCTGCAGGCCGGTGTCGCTCGCAGCAGCGGCGCCTTCTTTGTCTTCTCTGCGTGCGAGGCTCGTAATCCTGGTGGAAGCTGGAGCCGAGATGGTTCACTGGTTGCTGTGCTGGCTGTGCCGGGAGTTGCTGTTCAAAGCCGTGGTACACGGGAGCCCAGCACAAGCAGCAGCAAGAGCGCCCGCAGCAGCAGTCTCCGTTCGTGCGACCGCAGCAGCAGCCGGAGTCATAGCAGCAGCGCGAGGAAATCCCTGTTCTCCAGAATGCGCGCGCTACGTGAACGATCGCTGGGCTCGGGCAAGCCAGCTGCAAATCCTGCGGTACGTGCGCGCGACAGCTGACACTAGGATGCCGGTTTGTGGCCGGTAGAGCTACACGCCGCTGTATGCTTTTCCCGCTCACCGCGTGGAAGCTGGTTCGGTAGCCAGCGCAGGCTCACTCACACCGACGTAAACGCAGCAGCAGCCGTAGCTACCAGCGGCACTCGCCTGTCGTCCTGCTGTTGCTGTAGCATGCGTAAGACTTAGGTGGCCGTGTCGTCGTCTCTCCTCCTTTGGTGCTGCTATCTCTGCAGCAGTTCGTGTGCGGCTGCGTGTGCAGTGGGGATTGCCACGGACGCTGTGTGTAGCGAGGACGTCATTTCCACTTTCTCTCGTTCGAAACGGCTTGTGACAGTCTCTGCCTTTCGTGTTCCTACCTTCTTTTGCGCGGCCTCTCGTGTTGCGTCGACCTCAGCGGCTGCTGCTCTGTCTTGCCCTCCTTGCCTGGGTCTCGTAGCAGATCGGCTGCGATGGCCCGCTGGGAAAGACACATGCGTGCATGCGCGGTGGCGGGTAATGCTGTGCAGTAGGAAGGGGCTGTGTTGTGGACACACGTGGACGCCACGAACCTCAGTGAAGCAAAATATGTGTGGTTGATGCACTCACGGATGATAGGAGAAATCAGAGGAGAAGTTTGACTCCGTAGGTTATCACATGTATAGGGAGCGAGATGTCTTGAGCGGAGAACGCCAACTGCAAAGACAGCCACACTAAGCTGACCGAACGTCGCGGCCCTGCCCTTCGGTGGGCTGCCGCGTGGTTCTCCCTGCCGTCTTGTGGACGCAGCAAGCGTCCTCCTGTGTGCGGGTCCGCTAGACGTGTCTCACAGCAGCCGCGACGCTGTTGCGGAAGCTGCGTCTGGGTCGCCGCTACGGATGCTGCTGTTCGCCCGCTGCTGTTGCTGGCTCTGTTGCTGCGAGTTCTGCTACTACTGCTGATGCTGCTCGCCCTACTGCTGCTGTTCCTGTTGATCAAGTGTTTCTGCGGAGTTCGTTTCGCTGCTGCTGCTGCTGCTGCAGATTTTGCTCTCCGGTTGCTGGAAATTGTGCTGCTGCTACTGTGGGGATTCAGCTGCCGCTGTTGGCGTCTCTGCTGCTCCTGATGGCTAGCGGCTGCTGGAGTCAATTCTGCTGCTGGTGCCAGGGTCAGTCCTGCCGACGCTTCTCGTTTGGCTGCTGGCGCTGCGCTGCTAACGCTGTCGTTGCTGTGGTTGCTTTCCTGCGAGCCTGCGAATCTGGTGTTGCTGTTGGGGGATTTTTTGGGAGCGGTTGTGTAGTGTGCCGCACTGCGACGGCTCGTACGTAGGGATCGGAGGCACGGCCGCTACGACTTGCGGTTCCTGGTCTTTTTGTCTCGCCTTCACCTTCAGCGGATGCTTCACGGATGCGGCCGAATTACTTTCGCCGTCCTCAGTCCTCCACACAGAAGCGTTCGTACACAGCCACACTCCCTAAGCATGCATGCCTAGGTCGTTACGTATATGCTATACAAATATAGTTACACATATGTGTATATGTGCGGGGGTACGCTGTGAAGTGGACGAACGCTGAGTACGCTGCTCACGGTGCTGCTAGGATTCTTGTTGGCAACAATGTTGGCTGCAGGTGTTTCATGCGCAGCGCGGGATGGCTTGTTGAAGAAGCCGTGGCGACAGAGGAGGCAGCGGCAGCTTTCCCTGCAGACCAGCGGGAAGTGCTTCCTGTTGACGCGCCGTGTCGAGCTGCAGGTGATGCAGGAGAAGAGGCTCCCCCGGAGGCTGTACACGAGAGGAACAGCAGATCCGTCAATGCTACAGGAAGGCGTCTGCCGCAGCAGGAGGAGGATCAGGACCTGCTGCTGCAGCTATCGCAAGCGCTTCTTCTGCCGCAGCATGTGCACCAACATCAGTGGCAGCAGCAAACGCAGCGTCCACTGCGACAGCCGCAGCCGACATTTTCTGGCCACCCAACGCGACGCCGAGTACGATGGACACATGCAAAGCGGCCTCACAGCGACAGCGGCATTCGGGTAATGGAAGTAACCGACGTTGCGGCTGCTGCACCTGCCGCGGCGGCTGCGCCTGCTGCGGCTGGTCCTCGTGCTGCGACAAGACGACGTGATTTCTTTGCGTTCGCGCCGGGGTCTGCCCATGGAAGGAGCGTGCAGGGCCTTGCCGTTTACCGCGCTGCTGCCCGGAAGCAGCTCCTGCTGTTGGCTGATTCACTGAGAAGGTGGCTGCCTCACTGCGGCCACATTCAGCCACCGCAGCAAGACCTCTGTGAAACGATGTGCCGCTGCTTTTCCTGGCGGTGCTCCTGCTGCTTGAAGGTTGAAGCCGCCTGTGCAGCTGCGTCCAGGGCTGTTAGACGAGCTGCCGCGCGAGTAAGACTGTACATCTCTCTCTCTGCTGCTACTGGTACTAAAATCAAAGTCACAGCTGCTATCTCTCCAGCCAAAGTTCTGCGTTTCCTGGCTTTCCAGCTTCTCTGCTGCCGTCTTTGTCCCGCTACCTGCTGCAGGAGCCGTAGTCTGTCTTCCGTTGGTGCTGCCGCGGTTGTGGCAGATGCGTGCCGACTCCCTCCCTCTGGCACCGGCGCTGCTTCTACAGAGTCGTCGCCTTCAGCAGTCTTGCGATTCTCTGCATTGATAGACCGTTCCCGGCGCTAGCTGATGGGTCCTTAGTGTTTGTTGCTGCTGCTGCTGCGCTTGGGATGACTGCTGCCGTCACAGGGTAGCCGCTTTCTGTTGCTTATGCTGTATGGGGTCGCCCGAGTCGGCTCCGCGGCTAACCCTGCTGCTGCTATTACTTCTGCTGATATTGCGTGCGCTATTCTTGCAGCCGCCGCTGCAGGCATCCCGGTTATCTGCGTCCGGCCGACTTTCCTGTCGGCGGCTGCTGGGTTGCTGTGGCGGCTGTTATCTTCCTCTTCGTACTTTGAACAGCGCTGTATCTGGTGCTGCTGCCGCTGCTTGCTGGAAGCGCCGTAGTTGCTGGGTCCCCAGTTACAGAGGGTCTGCTGCTACACGCTGTTGCTGCTGCTGCTGCTTGTGAGTGCCACGCTCCGCTGCTGTTCATGCAGGAGCCCATTGACTTCTGTGGCTCCCACAGGGGCAGTCCTTTCCCGTTATTCCCCGTCCTATGTGTCGTCCCACTTCGTCATTTGCCGCCATCCTGACCCCCTCCCCTAGGCCTACTGTGCTTCTGCAGCTGCGGCTGCCGCTTTTGCATGCAGCTGCTGCTGTGCCAGTCGTTGCTGAGTTGCTGTACCTCCGTGTGGCCTGTCGAATGCATCGCCAGCTTTAGCCCCCGGCTTCTGCTGCTGCCGGGGATACACTTGCCCGGCGCGCGCAGCTAGACGCTCCTGCGTAAGGCTGCTGCTTTGCGCTCCTGCTCAAGGCTGCGACGTAACGCTGTTGCATAATATTGCTGCTTCATGCTGCTGCTCAAGGCTGCTGCTTGACGCAGCTGCTTAACGTTGCTGCTTAAGGCAGCTGCTTAAGACTGGTGCTTACGACTGCGCTTAACGTTGCTGCTTGACACTGCTCCCCGAGGCTGCTGCTGAAGACTGCTGCTTAACGCTGCTGCTAAACGCTGCTGCCGGAAGCTGCTGCTTAAGACTGCTGCTAAAGACTGCTGCTGAAGACTGCTGCTCAAGGCTGTTGCACACCACTCCTTTGGAGCGCCCCCAGAAGTCTGGAAAGCTCTGTTCAGTCGAAGTATGGCTTCGTTAGTGTACGCCGATTAGTTCTTCCCTACTTGGTCGTTTGCTTGGTGTTGCCTTGTTACTTTTCTTCTGCCTTCATATCGCCCTCGTCGTCGACGCGATAGTTTCCAGCTGTCAGGAAAGTCCCCCGTATAGGCGCACCCCTTTGTGTGCTCAATCATGGGCTGCAACTGTCTGCGTACATTCGTTTACCGGCAGCAGCTCTATGTAGGTATATACATATATATATATATATACTGGCCGTGGTGGCGCTGCCGAGGCCGCGACGTTACATGAGAGCTACGGCCGCCCCGCCTGCTACGGCAGTCTGCGATAGGGGTTGCATTTTCTTCGCGCGTCGAAATTGCCGAATAGTCCTCCGGGTGCAGGCAGCGACCCTTTTTCTCTTCTGGAAGTTCCCCGTTTTATGGAAGTTACATAACAAATGCGTACTCCTGTCTGCGCGTGGAGTTTTCTCCGGACATATTTTCCTCTCTCTGTCTACATTTGCCGGTCTACCTTCGTTAGTGTATGTGTCTATATCTGTTTACATATATATATACATATATATGTATATATGTATGTATATCTGTACCTGCTTATATCTCTCTGTATCTTTGTATTTGTGTCTGCCTATACGTATCTATACATCTACCCATATCTATATATACCTGTCTACGTATATCTATCTGCATGCAGCTACCTATATTTATCTGTGTGTATCTATAACTATCAATGTAGCTATCTGTCCATCTTCTGATCTGTCTATTTACTTCTATCTACTTTTACATCTGTCTACAACTGTATACACTGCGTCCGTCCAGATACATATTAGTCAATATATGTATGTGTATATATATATATATATATGTGTATATATTTGTAGGTGTATGCACACGTACCGAACACCGTTGCTGTCGACGTTGTCGTTGCTGCAGCCAAGTGTCAGTGCTGGTCACTTGAGGAAGCGGTGCTGCTTGCATGGTCGACAGTTGCTGTTGTGGCTCCTGAGGTCACTTGCTGCTGCTGAAGTCCACCGGTGCTGTCTCAATACCGCGTTGTTGTTGCTGCTGTTGCTGCTTCCGTCATCCTCCTACGTGCCCGAATTTCTGCTGGCCGATGCTGCTGCTACTGCAGGTGTGGCTGCGAGTCGCTCTCGTGCGGTCGCAGGCCATCGCCGCCGCTGCTGCGCCTGCCTACATTCCCCCCCCTGTCGCAGCGTCTGGTGCTGCAGCTTCAGTCTCTGAACAGCAGAAGCGGGTCCTGGTGCAGCTCTTTCTGCGACGCGTGGAGGGCCTCGGCGTCTGTGAGCCCCTGCTGCAGGCGGTGGCCTGCCTTTCACCGTGGACGTTGACGCTCGGCGACTGCCGCCGCCGCAGCAGAAGCAGCAGTCGTCACGCCAGCAGAAGCGCCGAAAACGTAGATCGAAACGGCCCCGCATGCAGCAGCAGGTGCAGCAGGTGCGGCAGCCGCAGCAGCAGCAAAAGACCACTTCTGGGCTCCCGCAAGAGCAGCAACACCAGGGCGTTATTTGCTGGGTTTGGAGCTCTGTCAGCAGTCTGCAGCAGAAAAAAGCCATCCTCAAAAGGGACCTGCAGGGAAGAGAGCAAAACGTGGGGAGGGTTCGTGAGTCGCGACTGCATGCAAGACGCTGAGAGTCTGCCGCCCCTGTTGTTTTGTGGGATAGATTTCGAAGTAAGGCGCGCTGTGCGCTCTCCCTCTCTTGACCTCTGCTGCTGTCATAGATGCCTGCTACTGTAGAGCTCGCGTGGCTGCCACCGCTGCTGCTGCTGGTGACAGCAGCCCCGCGCCTTCTTGCGCCGCTGCTGCTTGTGGGGGTGGCTGCTCTCCGACCTCAGGCACGTGGTTGCATGGCTCTGCGACTCTCTGAAGAATTTTTACGGCAGTTCGTGTACACCCCTCTGTCTCGACATTTCTACACGCCTGCAAGACCACGCGTAGATGCAGCAGAACGCATTTTAATTGAAGCAGGGTGCCACTGTCGTCGGAGTGGCTCTCTCTGATACGCATCGCGCCCAATCTGCCGGCAGGAAGCAGCCATCCGGCTCTCTCTCTCGCCATATATGTAGACGTGCACACCGCGTGTACACGCAGATTCTCTGGAGCCGTGTACAGTCGTAGTTGCCTGCATGCAAGTCTTCTGCTGTCCCCCTCTCTCTATCTACATATGCGTAACGACGTGCAAGTCTTTTTGTGGCCGTGTCTGCGCACAGGTCTCGCATGGTATTGACGACGGAACTGTATGCAGGTCTTTACCCAGTCTTCTGGTTGTCAACGTGTGAACTCTGTTCTTGAATATTGATATCATCGTTGCGTCTGCATCTGCCCGTAAATGTCTGCATTTGTAGTTCCCTCTTTATCTGGATCTGTGTCTGTGTCCTTGTATATCTGCGTATCTTTATCTCTTATACATCAGTATCCATACTGCTATATACAGCTGTCTATAGAGGTGTATATCTATCCCCGTATCCTTCTGACCCTACGTGTGCCTATGTATCTCTGCATCTGTCCGTCTATATATTTTGACTGATATACGCATCTGTGTGTGTCTGTACATATGCGTATGTTTACATATATATATATATATGTATATGTACGTATGTTTATATACAGTAAATGCAGTGTAGTAGTGACACAGAAAAGCTCTCAGGCCACCGTTCTCGGAGCAAAGGAGCCAGGGGGTTTGTAGACGCTGGACTGTTGCACGTGTGGGTCTGATAATTGCAGGGCTACGACGACGCTGATCTGCGGTTTTGCTCTTCTTCGCGTTGCTCTGCTGCCGCCAGTCGCATCGCAGTGTGATGAGAACCTCCTTGGTCTTTCCGCAGCTGCGGCAGCAGCTGCAGCTGAGGGCGACAGCCTCGCACTTGCCGACAGTCTGCAGAGCTCTGTATATCTGTATTTTGAGCCGCGGGTTCCTGGCTTGCACTTTCCGTTCTTGTTGTGACCTGGTGCTGCGGGGCTTGCGCACTTGACGGGTCTACATATTGGCTGCCTGCTTCCGCTACAGAGAAGTTCTGCAGCTGCTGGTTGATGCTTTTTTCTCTCTACCTTGTGCTGCCAAATTTGTCGGCGTCATCCTTGAGGGTGGTGGTATTCCATCACACACTGGTTGCTTGGACCTGCTGTTGCTGCTTCTGCTGCTGGGATTGGTGCAGCATAGGCGTCTCGACGAGTCGCCGCAGCTGAAAGGCACGGCGCGCAGCAGCTGTGTTGACGCTCGCGCGACGACCGCGGCTTCTCCATCCCCCCCCCGGTACAAAGTCTTGCAGCAGGCGTCCCTGCTGTGGCTGCTGCCGCCCTGCTGTCGACCCGACGCCCGAGGACTCTCTGTTGAAGCCTGCTGGATGCTGGCGGCGCAGCAACAGCTGCTGCAGCGCCGAACTGAGGTAGGCAGAAATTACTTGTGTAGGATGCTCTCCCCCTGACGGCGTCGAATATCATCAGAACGAGTACTTCTGCGTGTTTGTTCTTCTTCGACCTCTTGCTGTACACCGAGAAGTACCTTGACGCACCTTTCTGCACCTGGGTCCCCTCGGGCGAGCGCGACTTCACACGCTGTTTAGTCTGCTGCTGCAATAGAAAGGACTGTTGATGGTTGTTGTGCGGAGGCAGCGGATGCAGCACCTGTCGTTGCGCAAGTGCAGCTGCGCTGTCCGCGTGTGAGTCTGGTGGGCTGCAGCAGTGAAGCCCGCGTAGTGCTGGTCGCGGCTGTCTTGCTCCTCTTGAGCGTACTTCATAATAGAGTGGTCTCTCTCTTTTTTTGGCTTCAGTCACCAGCCTCTCCTTTGCCGACGTCGTCGTTACGCTTCAAATACTAAAGCAGGTCTGCGAAGCCTCACCTTCCGTATTGCTTCCACCGTTTCTCGCCTCCCTGTCCACCCTGTGTACGACGCAGTGTACATACACCCCACGATGCATCTGCTCTATATCTTCCACAGGGACTCTCTGGGACTCTCTCACCCGTTGAAACCGCTGCGGCGCAGAACCGTCTCTTTATGTGTCGTTCCCTCGGACATATACATATGTATGTAATCAGAGATAATCCTGTATGTGTGTCCATGTGTGTAGATGTGCTTGTTCTTGTACGCATGCGTAAAGAGGTGCTGCGGCTTTTCCAGGACGACGCTCTTCTGCAGTTGTGTCGACGTGAAGAAAGCTGCTGTGCAGCTTCCCTCTCCCTGCGAGTGGACAGCTGCCATCTTTACTGTCTGCCGCGAGTGGGTGGGGCTCCTGCTATGAATCGGAAGTCCCTTTTCCAGTGAAGGTGCTCCTCACTCCCACTACTAATTTTTCTTCTGTCTGCGTATGCCTCTCCGTGGCACACGTGCAAACACGGCGAGAAACACTCACCTCCCTGTCCTGTATGTCGCATATGCCTGCATATATGTATATATCTACGGATATGTACGTCTCTGCGGAAATACGTATATAGACGTATATAATATATATACAATCCCCTACACATCTGTGCGTATATAGGAATACAACATACATACATATATATATAAACTAACACGTATATGACTGCCTGCACGTCTGCGGCTCGTCTTCATGGGTTGGCCTTGTAAGCGTAGACACGTAAGGACTCTCTCGCCGTCTCAGAGGGGGGCCGAACGCTGCACGTGTTTGTGGAGCGGTCTAGGTGTAGCGGAAGCCAGTGAACCTACGACTTTGAAGGAATAGTCACGCATTCTGACGCCAAGGAGGAGGACTCTATCCGTGAGAGGAAGTCTGAAGAAATGAGTTGGCGTTTGTCTTCTCTGTTGCCACTGCGCGCTGTCTCAGCACTGCTGCAGCTGTGTGGTCGACGCGCTCGTGGCGACCTCGCTGCAGCAGGATTCATCGGCAGCAGGTGCTGCGACGCACACACATTCGGAGCCCCGGGTTGCCGCAGCCGTCCCTGCTGCCACGCCTCAAGCGACAACGAGTTTCTGGTCCTTTATTCTGAAAAGAGACGACAAGTCCTTCCGCGAGCCGGAGCGCCGAAAGGAGCCACCTGCGAAACTAAAGCGCGAAGGAACAGAAGGCAGAGGAGAAGGCGACCAAGAGACGCGCCTAGCTGGTGTGCAAGGTACTGCGCCTGCAGCTCTGTCTGCGTGGACGGGTCCACGACCGCCTTCTCGGAGGAAACACCTGCGGCAGCAGAAGGGGGCGTAAAGTGCTGCTCACGCGTATTTGTGCATACACGTGCATATATATAACAACAGCAGAAACAGCTGTAGAAGTGTCGGATAAATATAAATAGAGAGAGAGCTATGTATAGAGAGAGGACGAGAGACAGAGAGCAGCTTTAAGGGTGTAACGATAAGGTCTAGCCAACTATGGACTCTATGTGACCCGCGTGTAGGGTGCGTAGGGCCAGCCCGCCTTCGGACGACCGCGTGAATATGAGTAGGCTTTTGGATCCTGGAAGATCGTGCGCACGTGTATGCAGATATACGGGACGCGCGTTCTTCATCCTGAGACGTGCATAGCGCTCCCCTGGGTGTACGCTGCTGCATATGCGCCGCCCGTCGCTGACGTGGAGAACTCGGGGTGGCGCGCGTGGTGTTGCACATCTGCGTGGTCGCAGGCGATCGCAGCTGTTTGCGCCTGGCGGGACTTTTTACATCCGCGCATCCGTGGGTGCCTGCGTTGCTCTCTTGCTCCGCTCTTGTTATCGTTTGCTCTGATTCTTGTAAGCTGCCCTCCACGTGAAGTGCGTATACACACTCCGATGGGTGGTGTGCTGCTGCGGAGCTGCGACTAAGGTGCCGTCAAGGGGAGAGTTTTTTCTTTGAGAACTCTGTGCGATACTCCCGCTCTGCGCTGTCTCTCCAGGAGCCCGCCTTCTCCTACGCAGTCGTTCCTTCTTTACTTATTCACGGTCCTTGTCTTGTCGCCCGGTGAAGCGCTTCGGCTGGATATACGTGTGAGCGTCTCGGTACGGAGGGGTGTGCGCATGCACAAGACGTGCACTTGAGGAAGTGTGCGAGCTTCATTTTCTCAAGTGCTCAGGTGGTTGCGGCGCCGCATCAGCCGTGACGCTCTTTTTCTCTGCTGCAGCCTGCGCGTCTTTTCCTGCAGCGAAACTCCTCGAAGTCGCATGTGAGAACTGGCTGCTTCGGGTGGAACGCGCCACTGCCGCCGCGGGCTGCTGGGCTCCTCGTGGCCCGCACGGCAGCGCCAGCCGAGCCGGGAGCTGCAGCAGCAGCAGCTACGACAGACACGTATCGCCCAACAGCTGCAGCGACGCCAGCGATGCTGCAGCGCCCGGCAACGCGGCCTGCTGCGGTGCGTCAGAAATCGCCGCTGCGCTCACTGGCTGGCGGGGTGGTGAGCCTGCGACGACAGCGGCGGCAGCGGCTGTCTTTCAGACAGAGAAGGTGAGTTCGGGAGGAGCGCTGCCTGGAGATTGGCTGGTCACGGGGGAGACACTTCTGCTGCTCCTTTGCAAGGCTGTCCTTGTGACCGCTGCCCGAAGGAACGTTCCTCTCTCTTGTGGTGCTGATCTTTTCGAGACGTCTGCCGTCCGTACGTTTCACAGGTATAACAGCTCGCGGCTCTCCTGCCGTGTCCCTCGAGATGCTGTGCTGACTTTGAAGAATGTGTCGTCCCTCTACTTTCCAGCTGATTCTCTTCGGTCTTCTCACCGAAGGTAGCACAGCGCCAACGTGTAGACGCACCCGCGGGTCCTGCGTATGTTCCTGTTACCGACCTCCCGCCCTGGCCTCGCAGGGCGCACTGCGGTCACTGCAGTCTGTTCGCTGAAGTCATACGCGTGGGCGGGACTCTTCGGGAAAGTCCGCATCGATTCCCAGCACTGCTCCGGCATGGACACGCGGTGCGGCTCGGGCGCCTGGGGGCCGCTGTTGGTCTGAGCTGCTGCTGGTCGCGGCTGGTGACGACGACACCGGCGTCTGCAGCAAACAGTGGTCACGTCTGCCTGCTGCTTGTATCCTTCCTTCACGAACCTATGGATCAGTGCCTTTGCGTATCTCTCCTTCCCCTGCAAGACGCAGCAGGAGCCGCATGCAGACTCTCCAAGCTACGGAGAACCGCCGTGCCTATCCCTACACTCCTTGTTTTCCACTGCACGTACGCCTCGCTGCTTAACAACCATCACCTATAGACCTGCACGTAGTGATACGTATTTACATATATATATATATATATATATCTGTTCTCTGTTTGCAGGGCCAGCACTACAAGCAGTTCCCGACACGTAAACAGGCGTGTGAATTTGATCCTCTCTCATTGTCTTTTGCTGCCTGTCACGCTCTCGTGGGAGTCCAAATTCCACAGATGGAGGTCTGTGGCTTGCATGCCTGGTGTGTGAATCGACACATATTTTTGGTCCCTCTCCTTTTACGAAAGACGGGCTGTTCTTCTGCTTGCGCCGAGTTGCTGCCCTGCAGGCTGCGGTGGCACTGCTCGGATTATTGCAGCGGTTGTGCGTGGAATGCCTTCTCGGGCCCGAGAGGGGCGCCAGCAGCAGCCGGGCGCCTGCCGTGTCCGCGGCGGCCGCTCGAGAGGACGCGAGGCCAGCAGCAGAGCAGTGGCAGCGCATGCAGCGGGACGCTTCTCCAAACGGGAATGCAGCAGCACTTCCAGCAGCGGCGGCTGAACACCGCGCAGCGTACGCGGGGGGACTGCTGCGTCGCCTGCTCGTTGCCTGTCCCGGGCTCCTGCTCTCTTCCTCTTGCATACATGCGCTTCTCCGAGTGAGAACAGAGCAGCACTATTCACACTGCAGTGTGGCAGCAGCAGCAGTAGTCGCTTGCGCTGCCGGTGCTGCTCGTC
>KL647289.1:4177233-4212256 GCA_000727475.1 Sarcocystis neurona | reverse complement strand
ATTCCTTCCCTGCTTCTTTTAGTCTTTCCTCCCTTCTCCCACCTGGTTGCTGCAAGTACATACATGTATGTAGATACAGCTGTTCGCCTGGACGGACACATCATCTCTCTCTAAATATATATATATATATATGTATTGGCAGTATGCCGGATGACCTGCAGCAGGTATTTAACTAGATGCTGACGTTCTGGAGCCCAGCTTGCCTGCAGCAAATAGGGTCTCCCGTGAAGAGAGAGACAAGTTAGGTGCTGTTGTATAAATACAAGCGTGCTGATGTGCTGAACCCATGAGTGTGAGACCAGCATTCCGGGACCGTGACGCGGAGCTTGTAAACAAAAGTCTCACAAACATACACATATATATATATATATATATATATATGTATATATATGTTTTCATATGTATCCAGGATATACACGCGAATATATCTACATTTGTATGTATATCTATGCATAATATGCATGCGTGGATGTGAATACGTATGTACGTATGTATACGTGTGTGGAAAGCTCAACTGTATACAAGCAGATATATGCACATGTATGTCTTCACGTATATATATGTGTATATATATATACACACATGTGTACATGTGTACGGTTAGGCATGCACTAGCCGTGATTGCGTGAATGCATATAGCGATCCTCTGCGTGGGTCGTGGTTCCTCGGGGACGTTAGGTGTACGTGTTCGTTGCGTCTGTTTCTGCTGGTGCGCCTGCGCGACTGCAGGCTGTTGCTGCGGTGCTAGAGGCCGCTAGTGAGAAGCGTCGTGTGGATTTGCAACAGCTGCAGCAACATCGCGCCATGTGGAACAACAGAGCTACTGATGACAGCACTGCTCCCCGGAGGACGACGAGCCGTCCTCGTCGATATTTGGCGCGTGCAGGAGCTTCTCAGGTGAGTGACTTCCCCGCTGGCGGCAACAACGGTTGTCCACCTCTGTTCCGCAAGAATTCTCCTGCGCCTGTTGAGACTGCAGCTGCACCGTCAGAAGCCGCACCGGGGTCGACGGTGCTGAGCAGCAGCATGCACGAGTCGCGGGCCTCTGGGGCTGCTTTACGACGAGATGTGGCTGCACGCTGGAGCGCCCGAGAAAACAGAACAGGCAGCGGCCACGCGTCCACAGACGAGCGCATGCTGCTGCATCTTGTAGCTCCTCTGTGGGACGCCGTCGCGGCCACGTGCTGCACCGGCGGAGGCCGCAGCGGCGACGAGAGGAGGAGCAGCAGCAGCAGTAGCGGCGAAGTCCTTGTACTGGGGGTCACGCACGCTTTCACATTCACTTTGTCCAGCACGGTGCTGGCTGCTACGACGGGTCGTGCGCTCCTGCAGACAACCCGTTCGCCTGCAGATTTCCATGAAGTGCGAGCAGCAGCAGAAGAATACACGGGACCTGCTGCTGCAGAGGCAACAGAAGGAGCCGCAGCAGAAGCAAACACAGCAGTAGTCGAGTTCACCGGTAAAGAGCAGTCGGCTTCGTCAACCCGGCACCATCGGCGACTGCCTCTGCAGACCATCGTCAGTCCAGGACTTATTTCCCGTGCTGCTTCCCCTGCTGCTGCTGCTGCTCCAGCACACGACGTTTCTGGCGTCCCGCTGCCGGTTTCTTCCTCGTCCCGGACTTGTACGTGCGCTGTGCCAGTAGCAGGGAGAAGCAGAACTTTTGCTGAGCGTCCCTGCTGCAGTAGTTGCAGCAGCAACGCAAGTGACCTTTTCGAGTGGCCGGCGACCTCCTCCTCCTGCTCCTGCTTCAGGTGCTGCTCCGTTGAGAGCGGCTTCGCAAGAGAGCAGGCACTGGCTGCAGCGCTGCTTCAACTTAGGAACTGCAACGGCGCGACTCGTGGAGGAAGCCTGCGGGAAGAGTACGGCTGGCAAAGAGGCGTGCTGAAGCGCATGGCGACTACAAGTCGCAGCCACCGGGAGGCCACCAGTGGTGCTGCAGCAGCCAACAAAGCAGGGGCCACAGCAACAAAAGGCACTGCAGAGACAGCCAGTCCCGCAGCAGGAGAGAGCGGCATAGCAGCTACTACAACTCCGGCCGGGGACCCCCTTGCAGCAACAGCTGCGCATGCAGGGGCGACAGGCGGTGCTGCAGCAGCAGAATTCTCGGCTGCTGCTGAGCGAACAACCAGAAGAGTGGACAAAAACCACAGTCGCCGGGACGGCCTCGTTAAAAGCTGCTACTGGAGCTGTACTAGTCAACGAACGCTGTTCCGTCAGGCAGGACAGGAACGACAGCAGGAAGACGCACAGCAGACGCAGCAGCAACAGCAGCAGCCCCTGTTGCCGAGAGAGGAGCAGCAGCAACTGCTGTCACAACAGACCGTGCTGCCACAACAGGGTGCGGGGCAGCAGCAGTCTGATTGGCTGCCGCAGCCGTGGGACCTGGAGGGCGGTCGACAGCGGGAAACGCTGTTGCGTCAGCGCGAAGTAGCTGAGTGCCTCGCTGTTGCTGCTGTGTTGCAGACGATAGCTTCTGCTGCCGTGAAAAGTAGCACTAACTTCTTTCGTGAAGAAAGAACTGACCCCGGTACGCTGTGCAGGGCGATATTGCAGCTGCAGGAGAGAAACTGCGGGCAGCAGGTCCGCACGCAGCAGGTCCAAATGGAGCTACAGGAACATCCCCCGCAGCAGCTTCAGCAACAGAGTGTCCTTCCGTGGGAGGAGGCGGGCAGCGTCCGACGTCCTGGGCGGTACAATACGAGTCCCACGATGAGCTGTACTGAAGCAGGAAGTGCCGTTTCAGAGGATAAGGAAGTAACAGCACTTGGACTACGGTCGGCCCATGCTCCTCGTGGAACAGAAGCTAGCAAGGCGACGTCGCCAGCGAACCCGTGCCAAGCAGGCCGTGACTCTGAAGCGGCTGCACGAGCCGTCCCATTCGTTGGAGTTCGTGCTGCACAAGGCCTCACCTGGAGTCGGTTGCCTCTCTTTCTGCGACAGCCGCAGCAGAATTCTGCGGATTCAGGCGCAGCAGCTGCAGGACTTGCTGGGTGGATTGGCACTTATTCCCAACGACATCACCGGCCGCTAGTTGCTGACGGTACGTCAACGCAGCCAGTTGCAGTATGTACACGGGCTGGTATTCTGCGTCTCTGCTGGCGCTTGCTGCTGAAGTGTTTCTCCCCCTGGTGTCCGCAGCAGCAGCAGCAACGGGGGGTAGAGCAGTACGGCCCTGCACCAGGGGTCGTCAACAGCAAGAGTGACGACAGCGGTGATGCGGCCCGTGTCTCCTTCCCGTGCCCGGTGCCCCCCGCCGGAGCAGCAGCAGGAGTCTTGCCAGAGCGGTGCTGGTCACCAACAACGAATCTCCGCAACAGCGACAGCGGCAGCAGGTACGCTTTTTTGGTCGCCGTCGCGACGCCGGCAACATCAGCTGCTGCGAAGACGGGGAACGGCTCCCCGTACGTCGTCCTTGACTGCTTGCTTGCTGCTGCGGCTGCTGGGCAACTCCCCAGCTGCTGGACCACCGCCAGTGCACGGGCTGCTGCAGCTGCTGTGCGACTTTTGCAGCAGTCTTTGCTGCGACAGCGGCTGTCTCCGGACCAACGCTTGGGGGATGCTCGATCGGTGGAGTCTGAGCAAGAAGCCGTGCGCGCGGCAGCAGGGGTCTGTTTTTCTGAGGCCTTGTGGCGGGGCAGCTGCGACCCAGCACCATCCTCTGGATCGACAGGAAGTTTTGCTAATAATGGGCCGAGGACAGCAACGACGACGGCACCCGGAACATTGCTGGAATCCCTACACGCCATTTTTGTGCCTGACGTTCTGGGCAGCGATGCAGGTGTTCTCCACTTACAGGGCCACGCGCACGACCACGTCGCCGTCCAGCCACAGACAGCAGCGTCTGCTGCTCTTTGGGCTGCTGCCATTGTATGGACTGCAGCTGTGGTCCGCCTGCGCCGCAACTGCTGTGGTGTCCCATCGACTGGTCCTGACTCCTGTGGCACGTGCGGAATCCGTTCCCATGCGGGTGGTTGCTGCTGGTGTGCTGGTGCTGCCGGTCCCAGCGGGCGTACGAAGCTGGAGCAGGGTTTTACGACAGAGCCTGAAGATCAGGCATCTGCAGCAGAGCTGCTGCAACCTGCGATAGCTGCTGTGGAACTGCTGCAGACGCACCTCGTGGTGCAGCAGGACGCAGCTGCGGTGGCTGCTGCATCTCCTGTGTGGCTGTGGGTGTTGCTGATGAGTCACTGGTGTTGCGTTGAGGAGTCCGCGAGGTACGACTTGTACGGCGCCTGCCGAAATGCTGGGGAGTTTCTGCCTGCGCTGCATCACACGACACAGCGGCTTCTGCTATCCACCGTGAGCAGCAACTGGCGTGCAGCCATTCACACTATTCTTGAGCAGCACCTTGGCTTTGCGGCCGACTTGGAGGGCAGCATGGAAGCAGCAGCCTCCGGAGAGTCTGCCACATTCCTGCAGGAAGTGCCACGCGAAGATCTCGATGCTCCTTACACGGGGGCCGGTACTTTTGCGGGGTTATGGGGTGCTAGCGCTGCGCTTCGCACACCCAAAGGGGTGTACGTACACCGCGTGCAGCCGCTGATGCAGGAGGTACAGCGGGAGTTGCTGGTGGCGTCTGTCGCCTTAGCGCCTCTTGCTCAAGTGAGACCGAGTTTCCCTCCTTCTTATTTAGAGGGCTCCTCGCTCCCACTTCAATCCTGGGGCCGCGGCTGCTCCGCGGCGGCGATGGCGGCTGCTGCAGTTGCAGCTGGCGCAGCAGCCGCTACCGCCAAGGCGTCAACGCGTGCAGTGGCCGCTGCTGCAAAGTGCGTCTCACCCATAACAACAGCACACGCCGCACTGCCAGTGAAGCAGCGCAGCCAGAGAAGCGACTGCAGCAGGTGCCGGAGCGGCATCAGTTCTCCTGATAACCACCGTCCCCGCAACAGAATGCAAAGGCAGAGAGAGCAGAAGGCAGTGCTGCTGTGGAAGATGTGCAGTCGCTTGCTCTCGCGTTTTTCGCGTCGTCCCCTGCCAGAGCGGTGCAGGCAACAGCAGCAAGCTTGCGTTGCTGCCGGTGCGTCTGGGGTTGCTGCTGCTGCTCGTGGGTCGCTGCGAACAGCTGCGACTCCGTGCGCACATATACACGAGCGTAGCGCCATGGAAGAGCCCCCGACGCTCGCTGCGCTCCTGCTGAGCGCTGAGGGAACTGCAGCACTGTCAGGGCTGTACGCTGCCCGACGTGAGGAGACGGCCAGGGAGCAGAGCACCGTTGCTGCCGCCTTTTACTCAGGATCACATCTCGACAACAAAACAGCAACAAATGCTGCTCCTGTTGTTGCCTTCTCCTCGCCGCTGCAGCGTACACCAGCAGCTTGCGACGCAGCAGCTGTGGGCGAGAGGGCGGTAGCCCTCGCGGATGCCGCAGTGGGAACAGACGCAACAACACTAGCAGACGCAGTGGCAGAGGTGCAGCAGTTGCAGCGTGAGGGCTGGGAGATATCTCAGGCTTTTGCTGCTCAGCTGCTGGTCGCAAGCGCAGTTCTTACGTGTGAACAGCAACGGAGCAACGGCTTCAGCAGCTGCGGGGAGTATATCTTGGCCGGACTTGCCTCACGGTGCAGCCTCGTTGGCTGCAGCTTGGGTGTTCCTCCTGCAGAAGGCAGTCCAGCGAGCTCCATGTGCGGTCGACAGCACTCGCCTGCTGCTGTCGAGGTGTGGATGCTCCTGTTACTGCAGGCTCTGCGCGAACCGTTTGCTGCTCTCTCGTTCTACGAGTGCTCCCCCTTGGCGTTGCCCACCACGCCGCAGCAGCAGCAAGACACCGGTGCTGTTGCCAGAGGGATTTCGTCAGTTTCGCTCCTAGACTTTCGGCTGTCTCATTCTGGTATGGAAAGGAGAAGTGCTGCTGTCTTTCCGCTGCTGTATGCTGATGCTGCGTGCAACATTGCTGCTGCGGTGCCCGGGAGAGGCGGAACGACGACAAACAGTGGCTTCTCGTATTTGCCCGCTCCTGCAGATCTCATCAGCTCGACGTGTGCTGGTGCTCCGCCGTCAGGAGCAGCACATATTAAGGCAGAGGCGACCTTAGAGGCTGCAGCCGCCCGGTCCACTCCAGCGCTGCAGCACGGTGCAGAAGCGGGACAGCAGCTGTGGTGGCAAGCTGCTCTGCTCCATCCGCATCACCTGTTTCTCCAGCCGAACGCGGGGAACGCCAGGGGCACACCTGCCAGCGAGCAGCAGAGGCAGGCAGCACGAGCACACTGCAGCAGGTCACGTGCGGGGGCTGCGGCAGTAGCTGATATTTTCAGCTGCTGCCGTGGATCGCCTAGCCCGTGCAGCGGAGAGTTGCTGCTGTCACGACTGCTGCATGCAGGGAGGTCTGCTGCAAGGGTGTCGAGAGAAACAGGCGGCAGCGACACTGCTCTTTCCCGAAGAAGGCGCGCACGTGAGATTCTGACCGAAGTGGAAGGTGACAGGGAGGACTTTGACGCCGTGGTAGTGGCGGCACACAACGCATCCTACTCAACTTCGCTTCCTGATGCTGCCGTAGGGATCTGCTGCTCCTGTTGCATCTGCTGGGTGCAACGCAGCCGCCGACTCATGCTTGCTGGCTGCCTGGGTGCGCTGCTAACGTTCCTCAAGAGGCCCCCACCTCAGCTGTGGGTTTCCAGCTGTTCGTGCCTAGTGCACCAGCAACAGCGAGGGCGGCACCAACGACGGCGGCAACAAGCCGACTGGCAACGCTGGAAGCAGCAGGACCACCTGCACGGGCGACAGCAACAACAGCAGGGACAGCAGCAGGAGCTGGGGGAGCACCCTCAAGCGCAGCAGCATCAGGACGGGACCTTTAAAAGGGAACTCGTCCACACGACAACCAAGCGCCACGAGGACGCGAGACGGGGCCAGAGAGACCCTTTTCCAAGAGAAGATCCTGCGTGCTGCTCTCACGAGAAATACCGCTTACTTGTCTCACGCATAACGCGGAAACCCGCGGCGTCCAGTCCGTGTGGAGGACAACACGGGCGGAGCGCGCACAAGGACAGAAACAGCTACACCAGAGCAGCGCAGCAGAGCAGCCCTACTAGCAGCGCTGAAGTGTGGGAGAGCTTCGAGAGTGGCAGCTCTATCGACCTTGCATGCAGAGACGACTTTGGAGACGCTCCTTTGGCGAGAGATGGAAGAGCAAGGGCTCGTCTGCTGCCTTTGGCGAGAATGTTGCTGCAGCTTGTCGGTCTGCCTATGCAACAACCGCCGCCCGGCAGCGCGTCGGACGAAAACTGGTGCCGCGTGCTGCGTCGACGGAAGAGGAGGCAGCGTCCGCTCCAATCGCCGCCTGCTGACGATACGTCGCTGCTGGCCCGACAAGGCAACTTGCTGTTCATGTTTGCTTGTCCTACTGCTGCTAGGACTACTGTGGCTCCTGCTGTAGCACAAAGTGGGAGCGAGAAACCGCGGGACCCTCTCTTCACCAGCAAGTTTTGCAGCAGCAGCTGGAGCCGCGGCGTGGAAGCGTGGCGCCGTCTGCCTGCAGAGCTGCTACGCATGCTGCTGGTCGATGAAGTAGAACGCTTAGCCTGCTGGGACCGACAAGCGGCTGTGGACAGGCAGGCGGGACAGCTGTCGAGGCGCGCTGCGGGCGCTTCTGCAGGAGCCGCAGCGGCGGGACGGCGAGCGGGCATCGTGCAGATGGCAGCTCCAGGGCCCGCAACTGGACTCGCAGTAGTGGCACCGGCACCGACAGCACGCAGCTTCCTTCCGGCGCTAGCACCAGCAGCAGCGCCTGATATAGCTGCGCAAGCAGTAGCAGTTCCAGCTGTGCCATCCGCTGCAGCTGCTGCTGCTGTTGTAGGGTCGCGCTCGGCTCTACTCTGTCAGGAGGACGTGCGGCCGCCACCTGTCACTGCTGAACGTCAATCTTGTGGTACTGTCGCGCGTCAACAAATACAGAAACTTGGTGAAGAGACAGCAGTGCCCTTAGGATTTCCTGGCGAGCTGACACAACACCAGTCGCGGGACGAGCTGTTCGTAGATGCTACAGAGCCCTGTGGTGTGCCTGAGGCGCTGCAGGAAGATAGCAGGGACGAAGAAGCGAGGACAGCATACCGAAGGCCTGCTGCAAGTGGTTGCACTGCGCCGTGGTGTGGGGACTCTCTTGCAGCGCACGCCGGCAGCGACACCCTGTTGGCAGACGCTGTCCACGCGGCAGCAAGAGCGACGCCAGAAACAACTGCGCTGCCTGCAGCAGTGGCAGCAGACGAGGAAGACGTCGCTGACGCAGTTCAGATAAACCCAGGCGCAGCAGTCGCGAGCTCAAGAACAGATACGAGAACGATGCTACCAAGTAAAAAGCGAGAATCAGATGCTTCTCCATCCGCAGCAATACGCGCGCTTGCCGATCCTCCAAAAGGACAGCTTCCCCCACCGCCTCCAGCAGAAGCAGTGTTCGGACCTGCGACAACACGCGAGGATAACGGCATACTAACATGCGGTGGAAGAGGCAACGTAGGCAGACACTCCAGCGTGAGCGTGGCTGCTGCGGCCGCAGTAGCAGTCCCAGCTGCTGTCTACCTTGGGCGTTCCGCTTCTGTGGAAGAGGGCGGGGTTCCCCTGCAGCCAAAGCAACGCGGCCAGCAGGATAGTGAGAGGGGGGAGAGGGGCTATCGAACAGGGAAGCAGGTGAACGACAGGCGCTTTGCCTTTCCATCTTTTCTTTCCATTAATTCTTTGTGTAGCCTGGCTCGCCTAAAGGTGCTCAACAAGTACTCTGGCAACCGCAGCAGCAAGCCTGTGGACCCCGGCTGTGACAGCGAGGAGCGAGGCGTCCGCGCCGGCAGTAGCTCCCGTAGCAGCAGGCGGAACAGCAGCTGCAGCAACAACAGCAGCAGCAGCCAATGCAGCAACAGCGGCTTGCACAGCAGCGCCGCTAGTCAGAGCGGCAGCAGTGCAGAACAGAACTGGGTCAGCAGCGCCGACGTTTCCAGCCGAAGCAGCAGTAACGTGGTGTTCGAACCTGAAGAACTTTTCTTCAGGGAGCACGCGGAAGTCGGCTGCGCCGCACCGCCTGCTGCACTGCAGCACAAGGAAGAAATCAGCAGAGCACCACGCTCCCGTAATTCTACAGCATATCAATCTGTGATTCAACGTGCCACCTCAGCAGCTCGTTTATCTTCCAGAGGTGCTCTGGCTGCTGCTGCTGTGGCTTCTCCTACAGCCGTACGTACAGCGCTCCTGCCCCGAGACGCAGCAGAAGAAGCGCCAGCAACGAGAGGGAGCGCCGCGCTTCTGCAGAGAGACGCAGCAGCAGCAGGTCTACCTTCGGGGACTGAACGCGCCAGTCGACGAGCTGCTGCGCAAGAGGAAGGTCTTTGGGGTCGCCGAACGGCAGCGCCCGCGTCAGTGGAGCTGCGAAGTTGTGAGGAGAGGAACACGGCACGGCTTTCTGCAGCACCGCCGCAGAGTTTCTTCGTCTCTCGAAGCGCGGAGAGGAAGCTTACGAAGGCTGACAGGAAACCGCGTGCTAGAGAGATCAGCGACGACGCCAGCAGGCCCCTGCGCTGGCGGTCGCGATTCAGGCGAAAGAAAACGTCCAAGAGCGCAGGAGCGCCTGGGATGCAAGCAGCAGGCCGGGTGGACGATGCGTCGCTGTTGCAGAGTAGTATCGATATCGAACTCCTCGCTGCTGCAGCCCACCGCTTCGCCTGGTCCCCAGAAATGCTCCTTCACAGGCAAGCCACACCACAGCGCCTGTGTCCTGCTGCCTGCTGCGCTCCTGCCGCTGCTGGTGCTCAGTCCCCCGCACCAAAGCCGACTCTCCTGTGTGTATCCTACGCATGTCTGCGCATTTCCGCGTAGAGACTTTCGTGCAGCACGTTTTTTATGTTCCCCCCTCCCCCCCCCGCGGCCGTCGCCAGGTGATCGGTAGTCGGGCTCTCCCCGCTGCTCCGCACCAGACTGCGGTCTGTCGCAGGCTGCTGCTCTACCAAGTCGCTGTGTGTTTCTCTCTGTCTCTCTCTGTGGATACGGGTCTGAATAGGCAGTAGGGCGGGGATGTACGTTCATACCCGCATACCTTATGCGGCGTTGGAATCTACCCCTGCGTTGTCTGCATTCCTCTATATTTGCGTGTGCGTGCACGCATGTAGCGCTGACAGATGCACACACACACACGTAGGTTTCCACGCGCGTGCGGCGTGTGAGGTTCCCCCTGCTTCCTCTGCGCCGCTTCACGCTCAGGCCGTGCACGTGGGCTGCCCCTCTGCTATTAGCTGACTTCATCCGCACATGCGGAAGTACAAGCGTCGGCCTCTCCTCTCGCCTCTCCGTGTGTCACCTCCGTCCGTCAACCGCGAACTCGCACCGACACGTCTAACTCTACGTGGAAGAAAATTTTAACAGGATCTGCACCAAAGCGCTGTGTATACGATGAGATAAAACGGGCCTGTGTGTGTGCCAGAGCGATATATACGTATACACGTATACACGGAGAGATAGAGAGACAAAAACGTAACTTGACCCACATATATATCGTCCAGACATCCTGACACAGAGCCATCCACACACGTGTGTATATGTACGTGCACAGGAGAGAGAGACGGAAAGAGAAAAAGACTACTGCATAGATATACGTGTATGCCATGGAGACACTCGGGCAAAGCTTTCGACTTGTATGCGTATATATAGACATATATACATGTATATCTATAAATACACACAGAGGGAGGGACGGAAAAATATGTAGAAACACGTCTACATCAGCGAGACCTTCCGGCAGAGCCCTCGCGTTGTCGATTTTGTTGGGAGAGGCATTGAGGCGCGCGACACAGAGGAGAGAGCTGCAGTGAGGCTCGGCAGCACGCACTCAGCTTTGTCTTACTTTTGCATGCAGATGCTTCTGCGTGACTGAGATGCGTAGACATTTTCCCTTTTCGGCTCGACCGTAGTTCTGCCGCTGCCTGACCGCCTGTTGCGTTCTGCCAGCTGTTGATGGGTCGGCAGTGGCTGCTGCGGCCTCTGCAGCTGTCGGCGTTCTCGAAGGGTCGGAAAAATGAACTTGTCGTATGATTTTCCTCAATATTCCCAAGATGTTGCCCTGCCTTTGTGACAGCACGTCGAAGCCAGGCGAGGAGGATATCACACAGATGCTTTGCTTTCCGGTGTACTACATTGGATGAGCTTGTGTACTGCGTTGCGCCCGCACGAGCAGTTGGGACTGCATGCGTTTTCTCCTTTGCCGCGTATTCGTTAGCGTCTTCGTTTTTGTGCGGATGTCTTCGTCACGTGTCTTCCTCCAAGCAGCAGCGGGAGCAGCACCACAGCAGCAGCAGCAGCAGCGGTACCAGACGGGGAAAGGAGGTCTCGCACCAGAGTTTTCTTCGGTTTTTTTTGCTTCCTTTCTTTGTCTTCTGCGTATGCCAGGGTGAAGACGCTGCTGGATGCTGCAGTGGTGGACTGCATTCTGCGGCTGTTGCGTCTGGACTCTGGCTTCGCATGTGACAGGTGCAGCTGCTGGTCGCTGTGGCTGCAGCTCTTACGTGCTGCTGCTGTTACGTGCTGCTGCTCCATCATCTTTGCTGAATCGAGTGGATGTGCTGGTGCAGCGGGTTGTGGGATGCATTCATTTCTATGTGGGCGGCAGTGCACCTTGTCAATATATGCTTACGTTGTCTTTGGCTGCCTGCGAGAACCGTTGTTCTGTTTTCGCTGTCGGTGGCAAGCTGCTGTTTGCTGTCTCAGACTCCAGACACATGCAAAGTGCTGCTCTTGCAGACTGCTATTTGCTGCTGTTGCCTGCTCAGTTCTTGCCTCCGCGAGCAGCTGCTGACGCGAGCCGGCTGCAGCAGCAGTCAACTGGAGGTGCTGCTGCTGCAATCGCAGGTGGGGGACCCTGCGTGCGGAGAGTGGGTCTGGCGGTTGCTGTCGCGTTTATTAGAGGCGTCTCCCGTTCGTCTGGGTCTGTCCAACAGCAGCAGCAGTCTTGCGCTGCTGGAACCTTCTGTTTCAGCTCCTGGTCCTGCTCGCCTTGTGTCTTCCCCGCCGTCTTTTTGTCGGCGCCGAGCGCTGCCGCATTCATCCTCTCTGCTGGAAGCAGTGCAGGTGGACCGCAGGAGTGCCAGGGTGAGGCGCACCACCAACAGCAACAGAAAAGCTCGATTCCGCGTGCTGCGTCTTCAACAGCAATTTCTGCGTCGGTGCCTTGCAGCAAAAAGAAGCAACCGCGGCAGGCCGGAGCACCGAGCGCATCTAAGTGCTCTGTCAGAAGAGCCTGTGAATCTCTTTCTGCTGCAGCGGCAGATATTTATTTACTGCTGGCGCCTGCCTCTTACTTTGCTACTGCGTCTGCTGGCCCCTGATGTGACCGCCGGAGCCGCTCTTCTGGCAAACCGATCGGAAGAATCTGCTGCTGCTGCTGCGACGGCACTAGCAGGCGCAAGACCGTCAGCAGCTGCAGAAACAGAAGCAGCGGAAACAGGGCCAAAGACAAGCGCTTCGCCGGGAGCTGCCGAAGGCGCCGTCTACGCCGACTGCCTTCCACCCGGCTGCGCTGCTGTAGCGCGGGAAGAAGAACGTGCAGCAGCTGCAGCATTCCACGCTCTGGCGGAGGCGGAGTCGAGGTCTACTGCGGCGCTTGCAGCAGCCCTGTCAACACAGCAAAACCAGGAGCACCTCACTTCTTCGCGTGGCACTGCGCTGGGTGCTGCTGGCATGTTCTGCTCGCTGCTGCGCGCCTTCAGCTGCCGCTGCGTCGCAGGATATCCTCTACACATACGTGGACGTCTGCTGCTGCCGCAGCTGCTGCAGCTCCTCCGCGTAGATGTCGGCCAACGTGTAGAGCAGCTGCTGCTGCAGCAGGCCACGGTGTGCAATGGAAGCCTCACCTGCGCTCTCCTTGAGCTCCTGCACCTCGACACAGAGTGCCGTGTGAGTTCCCGCGTGCATCCAGACTGGCTCCAGCAACAGGCTGTAGCAGAGAGTCACTCGGGCAGTTGGCAGAGAGCAGAAGGCTGGTGATCGATTCTTCAGCAGGCGCCCCTCCGTGTAGCTGTGTTCCCCTCAGAAGGTATTCACGGCGTACATTCTTGCGTTGTAATCTGCGACATTATCTCTACGGAAGGAGGCAAGGAAGCACGTAGGCCGGTTCTAGTATGCGTGCCTGCATGTGTGGAAATGTCCGGGGTGGACTCCGCGAGAAGAATTCACGCACGTACGGAAGAACTAAGGAAGAAGAACGTCCTTTTTCACGTCCCAGTGTCGGCGGGTGTGTGCCTGTTCTGTGTCTCTCACGATACGTACTTAGAGGGGGAGACAGATTGATAGGCCGACAGACAAATACGTCCACGTGCATATATTCATAGAGAAGGAGAGGCACACGGATACACCGATGGACAGATAAGGGATTGGCCTGCAAAGATATATATATATATGCAGGAAGAAACGATGGATAGATAAACATATGTTCCGACATATGTATATGTATATATACAAAGAGAGAGAGAAACAGGTAGGTAGGCCGATCGATCGATACGTGGATACATTTGTCTACAAATATGTCTATGTATATGTCTGTTTGTGGCGAGGCGTGTCTGTCTCTGTGCGAAACTGTGGACACGTCCGCGTATATGCGTACACGTCTCTGCAGGGGGGGACGCATGAGGAACATGCGGCCGTCGTCGTAAGACGCCTCTGGGCCGTGTACGAGCTGCAGCAGGGAGACATCTGAATTTTGCTGGGCGCGCGCCTGCCGCCTTGCATATGAGTTCTCCCCACGTTTGCCGCGTGTAACTGTGTGGAGCAGAGAGAGCGGGCAGTGCACGTCAGCCTCTCCCTCGCACTATCTCCCTCTATACGCCTGCATATGTATACGTTTGTAGGCATCTGCGAAACAACAGACACACGTATATATATATATATATGTATCTAGAGAGAGCGAACAGGCAGTTAGTAATGTGTTTCTGCAAATGTGGGTGCACACGCAACCGAGCTGCCCGCAGTTTCAGGTGAAAATATACATTTTTCCATGAGTATATACATGTATAGACCTGTGCGACGGCGGCGACATACGCAAACGCAACTGCCCTCCGGCTGGAGCGGAAGAGTCCGGTTCTCTTCCAAGCTCTCTACGCTCCGCACGTCCACACTTCTGTGCCGAACAGTCCAGTGCCCGGATCCGATGTCTTCACGCACCGAGCGTGCTGCTGTTCGTCTCTCTGCAACGCGTCTCGCTCAAGTTGCTGCTGCTGGGGCTGCTGCTCCGTGCAGCTGCTATTGCGCCGTCATCGCCCGTGCTGCAGCTGTAGCCGAGACATCCCTGCAGTCCCTCCTCTATCACTGGTGCAGCTGACAGCGCCGTCTCGACGTGTTGCTGCTGCGTGCAACGCTGCTGCTTGCAACGCTTCTGCGTGGCTGATGTTTGTGCCGTTGTTTTCTCCGCTGCAGGCACAAGAGCTCGGCAGCAACGGCTTCCCCGCGAAGTGTCTGCGATTGCAGAAGGCCGTCCTGGCTGCTCTGCCTGAGCGTCAGCGCCAGCTGCTGCTGCACCAGCTGTCGTTCTGGGTGTCCCTTTCCTCGTTCAGCGGCGCAGCGCGGAGCCTTCCCGCTGCGGACCGGAAAGCCTACCTGCGGGCGGCAGTGCAGCAAGTTGCACACGTACGTGTCGAAAACTTCCTCCTGTTGCGAACCGTCTCTTGCCAGCAGATTAACCGCTGCTTGCCCCCGTTAATGAAGAACTCCTCGGTGTCTACTTTTGTGCATAAGGGCGTCAACCTGCGTGGGTGTGTGTCTCTGTGTGTAGCTAACTCTGCAGCGCCGCTGGTAAGGAACCCTTTCCACAAGACTCCCACAGACGTTCGCAGCACGTGTAAGGGACATTGTTTGTACTGTACGTACACTTCTCTTCACACACACAAAGGGGCATTCTTCCTCTCTCTCTCTCGCAAACGTCCTCTGCGTATATGCTGCGGACCGTGCTGTCGGTCGAAGACGACGTCAGGGATAATCGCTGGGTGGCCCCGAGGCATCAGTTCCCCAGAAAAATACGCGCGGCTACGCATGGCGTGTCCACCTGCACTGCACCTTCTTCATATCCGTCACACACAGCAGTTCATCGCAGTTGCGACTCTGTGGGTTGCGGCAGCAGCAGTGCCAACACACGTACGTCGAGAGCACCGCCTGGGGTGCCGCGGAGTGAGCAGCACCTAGGGCCGCAGTGCCGACGGCAGCAGGGCGAGCGCGGGGGCGAGTCCTGACGCAGGAAAAGGAGAAGCAGTCGCAGACGCGGAAAAGGACGGGTGTGCGAGGCAGCAACGTTGGTTACCGTGGTGGCAGGGGAATTGGGGACGGCGTGTCAGCAGCTGTCCCAGCGATGCGAGAGAAACAGCAGGATGGGGGCCGCCGCGAAGAAGCAACTAAGGAGAAACACTTAGCGAGTAGGGCGGGGGGCGGTGCCACGGATGTGCGCGCGTGGGTGCAGAAGTGAGGGGGGGACGTTCCTTGGGGGAGAAGTCCTTCCATGTGTAGGAGGACGCGTGACAATGAGGAGCATGCAGGAGAAGCTGTCGTTGCTGTTGTGGTGGTTTCGTGTGAGTTGCAGGGACGGCCTGGCAACAGGTCTGTGCAAACAGAGTGCAGAAGTCGTACACACGGCGATGCGTCTTCCCTGCATGTCTGCTATATATATATATATATACACATACTCGGGTGCTGTGTACGTACTTTTCTTCTTCTTGTGCCTGTTTCTTTCTCCTGCTAGACACGTGGCCGCGTACATATATGTAAGTCATAGACGTAGCCGTCTGTGGATCCTTAGAGTTCTTGTTAACCCCGTGTTTCTTCGGCCGAAGCTGTATGTTACATCGGTATTTGTGCCTGCCTGTGCGAGGCGTTTTTGTCTCTCGTTTTCCTCGGTAGCTGTGACTATAGCATACATATATGTAGCTGTCAAACTATAGAAGAGTCGAGTATTATCCATGCATACCAGGCGTAAAAAGCGTTCGTCTGTTTCTGCGCGAGTGCCCAAGCCTGCTGTGACTCTTCTGAGGGACTCCTGGGGACACGTATACACAGACGCTCACCTACCCCCCGAGCACCGCAGTTCTGCGTCGATGCTCGTCTACTGCGTGCGTTTGCTGCCAACGCCTGCCGTCCTGCTGCCGCTGATGAGCAGCTGCCGGCGCTGGATTTGTGCGTATCTTCGGAGTGCGTTGTTGCTGGAGTGTTGTTCCTGCAGCAAGAGAACGCCAGACTTGCGCAGCAGAACTTCTGCATCCCCTTCGACCCACCGGTGCCGCTGCGTCGCATGCTGCCCGACACCGTTTCTCCGCTCCAGTCTGCGGCGAAAGTACGACGCTGTCCCTCCCAAGTGCATTTAGCGCACCGCTTGCTTTTTCTCCCTACCCGATTCATCTTACGCTTGCCCTTGAACCCTTGTGTGTTTCCCGTCGCTTTCTGCGTTTTCAGGAGCGTCAGCGTGTCTACTACTGTCTCATCCGTGTATATCAGATGTGTGACCGATCTCTCATGTCTACGAATGTCTGTAGCTTCTCCAGTCCTCTTCTTCACCGCCTTCTGCTCGACGAACACACGTCTCTGGCCGTTGCCCCCCCCTCCGTCGTCGCGGCCGTCTTGCCGTCGTCGGCGCTGCTTGGGGATGTGTGTGGGGGTGACGTGCTTCATCCCAAAAGCTGCCCCTTTTGCTGTAGTGCGCTCGTCGGCCGACTTCCTTCAGCCTCGCAAACTTCCCGCCTTGCACGCACGTGTCCAGCATAATGGCAACTCACAGCAGCAACGTCCCTTTTTCCCGTTAAAAACTCTCGCCTTGTGTGGAAGTGTCCTCTCTGCTTCTTTGACCCATCGACAACAAAATCCCACGCACAAGCACTCATCTGCGCTGCAAAGGTCTACGCGTCTTCTGCTTCTTCGGTGCCTCTTGTACAACGCCAAAGCTACCGTTTCTTCCCCTCGCTTTCTCACGTTCCTGTGCGTCTCTGAGTCTCCGTCTCTCTACGCGTCTCTGGCTTTCAAAGTCGCGCGTGGACCGCTGCTGTCACGCTGCTGAAGGAGCGCCTCCCGTCGCTGAAGCATTGTCCTCATGCGTCCTACCAACGTGTCACGTTTCTCCCTACTTCTCTGCCTCGTCAACGTCTTCGTCTGCTGCTCCTCTGTCTGTGTGTGTATGTGTGTTCTTCTTCCCCATCATGTAACTTGCAAGGCTCGCAAGCTGTATCACTTCTGCTGCTGCTTGTTGTCCCCCCTGCGTGTTCGCGTGCATTTCTCGTCCACTCCTTTGCTTCTCTCTCTTGTCCCTCACCCGGGACCTTCTCGGCATCTGGAGGTGGCTTGCCTTGGTCGGGCTCCCCCTGCACACTCGCTTGTGCTTCTGCGTTTTCTTCAACTCTCGGAACTCGCCTGCGTCCAGAGAGAGGTGCTGCTTTCCACGTTTTTTGTGCCCCGGCCGCGCGTCTGCTTCGATTCCTTCCCACATCCTGCGTCCCTGCGGTGCCTCGCTTTGCTATCGCTGCTTCTGCTTCTCAGTTTTTCCTGCGGCTGCTTGCTGCCCGTGGTCATTCTTTGGCGGCCACCGTGGCTTTTCGCTCTTCACGTGTACACCGCTGCCGACGCTTCCTCGGAAGCTCTGCCGTCTTCACTGCCGCTCTGCTGTGTGCCACCTGCAACACTCGGTTTCTCTCTGTTGTAGTCGAAGCCTATGTCTTGGCCTGTTTCGCCTTCTAATACAGCTGCACGCTCGTCCGTGCACGCCTGCGTCCACCACAGTGAGATATCCGGTACACGAGCGTCTACATTTGTTCACGGCACGCCCGTGCTTCCACGTATACATATATATATATATACATACGCACCGCTCCTGCTGCGGGACACGAACACGTGCTGCACCACTGGCTTGCATATATATAATGAATATATATGTATATATACATATATATATGTATCTGTTTTCACAACTTCTCCTGGAGGCCAGGGGCCTCTACTGCCCCTCTGGCTCACACATATTTATATACATGTATGCACATATGTGCCCAGCTTCTCAAGGGGGCCGCGGGACTGCAGTGCACCTCTGGCTTGCACGTCTATATATGTATATATATATATATGTCAGTCTATGTGTGCTCGTGTATACACCGGCGTGATAACGTTCAAGCATGGGTGAGTACAGCTGTTCAGAGTCACCTGGGTGGAGCGCGACGTGCACTCGTGGACAGCAGGAGCGGCTATTCTGCATGCCTTCGCACAGGTCCCTTACGCTCTGTCCTTCGAGACGAAAAGACGAGAGGAGAACTTCTCTTTTCCCGCATCTTTGCCTCTGACTCCGTCTTCTTCTTCTTCGGTGGCCACGTGCATTTTCAAAATGTTCGACGACGTTCGTCAGGACCAGCTCGCCTGTCAGATCTTCCAGGTAGGGACAGCAGCTGCGGCCGCTAAGTCTTCCACTGCTGCAGCAAAGGAGCTGCTGCGCAGCACAGCGCGTGTCCTGCAGGGCTGCGCAAGAGCAGCACCCGCAGCAGCAACAGCAGGACAGATTCTGGTCACAGCGCTGCTTCGCTGCTTGGTCTCTCTAACGTCTGCGGGGGGGCGCGATCGCACGCATAGCGCAGTCAAAATGGGACGCAGCTGTATGAGTGATCCGGCGATACGCTGGACCCAAGAGGGAATATTCGTCCTTCTCTCTATGCGTGTGGCGTATGAAGACATCTCAGCAGATGTCTAGCTGGTGCTGATTGCGCATGCTACTGCTGCTACTACTACTACTACCAAGGGGAGTGGCTGTCTGCCTTGTCGGCTCGTGCACGGGTAGTCGCGGACTTGCTACTTCTCTTTAAGCGATAACTGTAGAGTTTCTACGACGGCAGATTTCTCTGTCGACTGTTCACCAAATGGCATATGCCAGTTCCGCCCACGCACGTGTGTGGCCGATTTCTTGCGGAACGCACCAACTGCTAGTGCATCTCCCTCAGCGTGACCGAATCTACCACTTGTGCGTTCATTAATAATTTCTCTGTATGTGTGAGTCTGTACGCGTACATGGTTGATTTTCTTGGCTGTATGTGCAGGCGGAAACGTGTCCGACTTATACGTAGATATATCTAGAGACAGGTAGATAATTTGGTGCGGTTAAGGGCGTATACGCTGGTAGACAAGAAGTTGTTGTTGGTCGTGCGTTGCTTGGTTTCCTCGGGTATGCCTACACGGTGCCACAGACAGTGAGGCTGCAGGAATTTCTGTGGCTCCTCCGTCGCTGACAGAGCCTCCTCGCAGTTCGGCTGCGGTCGTGGTGCTGCTCTGTCGAGTTCGTGAGTGGCGTTGAACTTCTTCTTTTCTGCTGCTGCAGCTGCAGTGGTGGCTTTGCTGCGCGGTCGTTGACGCTCCAGAAATGATTGTTCTTCTCCATGCTGCTGGTGCTATGCTGCTGTTATGCTGCTGGTGGCCTCTCCCTACGGCTGCTGCTGTGGCTTGTCTGCACAGGTGGCAGCATCAGTCTTCAACCGCGCGGGGATAGACGTGTGGCTGCGGCCGTATAGTGTGGTGTCCATGCGGATTCCTGTGGCTTCTGGCGCTCCCTTTATCAAAGAAGTGGCTCCCGCAGCTCTGCTGTGGCAGTCTTATCGCCGTAGTTCACTCACAACTTGGCGACGCTCTTCTCACACTGCTGCTGCTTCTCCTGTCTGGAGTCGCGCCCCTGCTGCTCCTGGGGGACGCCTGAAGCCTGCTACTGCTAAAACGGCAGCCCTGGACGGTCTGTATCCTGCGGCTGCTGCTCCTGAGTTGCCGCGGTCGACGGCGGCTGCCACTAGCCGGCGTCTTTTGCTGCTGCGATGCTGCAGACGCGCTGCTGCTACGAGGCAACCTCCTCCACAGCGCCGTCGTCCGCGTTTGAAGACGTTCGGACGGTTGCCGTGCCCAGCCGCTAAAGCAGCAGAAACGCTTGCTGCCGGGGCTGCTGCTGCGGCTCGTTGCCTTTTCGCCGTATCCGAAAAAGAAGTCGGCAAGCCCTATGATGAAAGTCGCGCTTCAAATTCCATCTCACCGACTGCTGCGCACGCAGTGCAACGTAACCCTCCCCAGCCGGCAACAGCGTTGCAGAAAGCGACAACAGGGAAGGATGCAGAAGTTGCATACGTTTCTCACTCAACGTTTGAGATTAGTGGAGACGGAATACCAGCAGCAGCAGCGGGCACTGCCGAAGAGGTTACAGCTGCACCAGCAGCAGCCCCAGCAGCAGCACTAGGAGGAGGAGTAGGGGAACCTGAAGCAACAGCAGCGCATAGGGGATCCATAGGATCAGCAGCAAGAGGAGCAGCAGGAGCAGGTGCCAGTTCGCTTCCAGTAGGAAAAGAAGAAGAAGTGAAGCGACAGGAGGCAGCCTGCGAAAGCATAGGCGTTGAGCTGGGAACTGTGACAGAAGGACTTGCAGGCGCCGCTGCCGAAGCAAAGACGAGATTTGTCTGGTCGCAGCCGCGGGGAAGGAAAGACGATGTTGCTCAGCTCGTGGAACTGGGCGATGCGACATCTGCTGAAGCAGACCCTGTAGAACGAGTTGGATTCAGCGCAGTTGCTGCTAGCAATGCAGAGGCCTGTGCTTCCGCCAGAGTAGGCGGCAAGGGGACAGACAGCAAGCTGCGTGTGGGTTTGCGTCTGAGACGCATAAAACTGGGGACGCGGTGCGTGAGTGCAAGCTCCCATGAAGCGGCCACGACAACGGAAGCAGCCGCAGCGGCCACAGGAACAGCAGCCGCCGCGGCAGCAGCAGAAGCGTTGTGTTGCACTGCAGCAGCTGAGAGAAGAGAGGGAGCGCGATCTGGTTGGAGGTGGGGTGCCAGCAGACGGGGTAGCAAGGCTGCGTCCACGGCGTCAGCTCTGGGAGGAATTATTGAATTAATCCCGCAGACAATCTCCCGTCATCAAATTGGCAAGGAGTACGGGTGCTCGCTTCCTGGTTTCTTCGCAATTACGTTTGGTGCAGAAGAACGAGAAGAAGAAGAGGAAACGACTGCCACTGCTGCTCCTGGGCGACCTGGGGACGCCAGTTTGGCGGTGGCTCTTACGACAGAGACGGCAGACGCAGGACGCGCAGGCGTCATTCCGCCTGTTGCTGCAGTGGCCCTCCGTCAATCGCGAGCAGCGGCGCTCTCACGGAGAGGAGACAGACACAATGCGTCTGTAGCGGCCGCATCCCCGGGAACGGCAGCCTCAGGAAGGAGCCGCCCAGCTGAACGCGCTGCTGCTGGTGCGTGCATTACAGCTCGAGCGAAGAGGAACCAGAAATTGCATCCGCTGCGAGCACTGCTGTGCGGTAGGAGGAGGAATCTGGGGAATATTGCTGACTTTCTTGAAGTCGTTGTTGGCGCTCCAAATGCCAGAGCTGTCGCTGCTGCCAATGCGCACCACCAGCTACAAGCCAGAGAACCCGACAGCAACACTGCTGCTCCGAGAAGCACGTTCCCCCGCGGCTCTCGAAGAGGCTGCGAGGGCGGCAGCAGCAGCAGCGGCAGACATTCCCGCCGCCATGGCAGCAACTCGTGCGCGGCGAACTACGCGGGTGCACAGCACTGGACTGCACGTGCGGCAGCGAGCAAGCGACAAGAACAAGGCAAAAAGCAGCAGCTGGGAGGGGGGAAACTTATCAAGATCACCTACGCAAATGCAGTCGAGAACTTTATCAAAAGCCTGGCAGGCTATGCTGTTCTCTCCTTCGTGCTACAGGTACAGTGCAGCACTGGACCACGGCAGCAGCGGCGGTAAGGGTCCGCAGTCCTGACCGATGACCTGCTGCGGGGAACTTGGGGAGATGCAACAGCAACCCATCAGTTGCGCAGAGCCACACTCTACACTCTTCACGGCACGCACATAGATCTACACATGTGTGCATATATATATAGATATATATATATATACATATATGTACGTTCTTAGGTCCTCGTTCATCCTTATGTAGGGAGACACAGAGGAGAGGAAGAGAAGAAGGAGTACGGAGATAAACACACGAGAAGGCCGCGCATTAGACTCTCTTTATGTAGAAGCTGCAGCCCTTTGTGGTGCGTAGGCGGAGAGAGTGCGAGACGCGGTCCTGCGGCTTCGAGCCTCTGTTGGCAAAGACCGGCACGCCTACGCAGACATGTAGATGTCTCTGCTACGCCTGAGAGTCTGCACAACAGCGGCTCTTAGTCTTCCGACCCTCCACGAGGGGGAACAGATCACCACAGACAGAATCTGCTGCTCGCTTTCTCACGCGGACGCGCTTCCAGCCAGCTACAAGACATATCCACAGGAGGTGACCCTCTCAGACAGACGCTGGTGCCGGCGTCGCACTGCTGCACTGTGACCTTTCTCTCACACGAACCACCTGCAGCGCGACTCGGTGGGAACGCCGTACCTTTCCCTATATGTACACCTACATATACTTGTTTGTGTCCACATATACAGGCGTGTATATATATATATGATAGTGTCTCCTTTTGTAGCTACTTGTCGAGCGGGGACTGCGCAGTACGGTGGAGAAACGTGTTTCTGCTGGTACTCTCATCTGGCCGGTGGGTTGCTGGTATAGGATTCTCCGCTGCGGTGATGCTCAATTGCTTACTCGTTAGCCCCGTCCTACGGCGAAGAAGAAGAACTGTATTAGTCACTACTCTTGTGGTTGACCGGAGGAAAGGGTTGTGCTGCTGCCGACTCTGCGACCGCGTCCGTCACACTCGCGTCGCCGCTGCTGTCGCTCCTGCTTTCTGTGGTGCTACTACATGTCTGTGACGCTGTGGCCGTCACTGCTTGAGCTGCAACTTCTGCCCATTCTTTTCCCCCGTCCGATGTATCCAGCCTGTACATTTATATAGACGTAGTCGTCAGTGTGCGCTAGTTACTGCTGCCGCACACACACACACACACACACACACACTGCCCTCATCATTGCTGCAGACAACATATCATACAAATATATACACTTGTATACAGGTGCATCCATATATATTTATATGGACGTGGTCGCCAGTGTGCGCTACTCGTTGCTGCCGCATACACACACTACCTCGGCCACTGCTGCAGATAACATTTCATATATATATATATATACACCACTGCCTTACACACACGTGTATATATGTGTAAGGAAGTACTGGTATTGTTGCTGACATGGTACCGGCAGGTTAAGGACAGACACAACGGAAATCTGCTAATTTCTCGGGTGTCTGGCCGCGTGATTCACATCGACTTCGGGTTCATCTTCGATATCTCCCCTGGACACGACCTGCAGTTCGAAAAGGCCCCGTTTAAACTGACCACCGAGATGGTCGAGCTGATGGGAGGGCACGCAGACACCCCCGCTTTTCGCCGCTTCACTGACTTATGCGTCCAAGCGTAAGCCGAGGCTGCGCGCCAAGTGATATGACTCTCGCTGCTGCTGCTGCTTATGCTGCTGCTCCAGGCGCTGCTTTTTTCTTACCGCTAATACGACTGTTCTGCACCTGACTGCTGCTGAAAGAACTGCGAAAGAATTGCTTCGCAGCTTTAGCAGGACATCCCGCAAGCGCACCAACGCATTAGCAGTGAAATACGCAGGACCGTCTGCCACGACGCAAGGTGCCACACGGAGTGTCGCGGCGTCGTTCTTTTTCCTCATCTTGCAGCCATATGTGTACCTGTATCTACTTAGCTGTTTGTCTATCTACGCCTACATATGTACATATATATATATATCTATGTACGTATACATGCATATGCTTTTGGCCGTGTGTGCATTTATATATATGTATAAACAGGTATATACATGTACACGAGGATACCCGTATGTATATATTTATATGTGTAATACATATGTGTGCATACAGCCACATTTACACATAACTACGTATACGTATGTTTATACACGCGTACACATCTATATGCATACACGCGTGTTGACGTACGCAAACGTATTCATATACATATATATATATATATATATGTATACGTACGGAGATATGCCTACGTATCTGTCTGTGTCGTTGTGCAATCACTTTGTGACAAACTTTGCGGGGACACGGCTTTCCATTACGTAACCGCTGTCCCGACGAAGTCGTAAACGTGTGGCCCCGCCGTCATAGTGCGCGAGTGAGAAGCACATATGCAGCAGCGTTCACGCAGTAGGCGACCTTGTCCGACGAGGACTCCCCTGTAGCTGTATGTTGTGGTACACATCCAACACTTCTTTTGGCGCCACCTCTCCCCGTTTGCATATCGCAGTGCAGATTGCGACGGCGCGCTTTTCTTTGTCTTAACAAACGCCGGTTATACGCCTGCCTCGTGAGGCTCACACGGCGCAGGAGTGTGGGCGGACGTACACGTGTATACGTACCACTGCAGACTAATGTGTTTCGACAGATGCAGAGACACCGAAGATTTGTAGGAGTGGCGCACACAGTAAGGGATTTAGCAGCTGCTGCTTCGCACATCCCAGTATCAACACACTGCGCTACAACAGGGAGCAACGTGTTTCCCCTGTGTCTTGCACAAGTGTCTGGATCTACTCTGCGCGCGGCAGGGGAGCACGAGCGACCTTCTGTCTGCTCGTCTTTGGTTGTCTGAGTGTGTGTGTGTGTGTGTGTCTGCGAGTGCGGGCCACCACGTCAGTCTCTCGCTTAGATAGTGCTCCACGCGCCCTTATCGAACAAAACAACCTTCCGCATACGCGTGCTGCGAGCGGATGCTCACCGGCGGTGTGGGGTCGACGCATCCGTGCATCATTCCAGTTGCTGGGAGAGGAAGCCTCCGTCCTTGGCTGCTTCGTGCGCGCTGCGGTGGCCACTGTGGAAGTGTTATTTCTTGCAGACCTGCCTTTTCAGAGATGCGCGCGTGTACACCTCTGAGCACTGCAGTCGGCACGCGTCCCACTGGGATGCGTTAATTCCGAAAGTTGTGTGTAAGTGCTGAAACTATTTATGTTTATAGACACAAACCACCCCTTCTACTACGAAGTTCTGCTTTTGCAGAGAAGCGTCCGTGCACCGTTTTCACTTTGACTTTTCACGGGCAGCACCATCCAGCGGATCAAGCTTGCTCTGCTGGTGCACTGCGTGTTTGCGTCTTTGCCTACCACCACCGCAGCTACCTCGTGCTGCGGGAGCAGTCGGACCTCATCCTGATGCTCGTGCAGGCGATGTTGCACTCCGGCCTCCCCTGCTTCAAGCGGCTTTCGTTCGAAAACCTCAAGTGAGCAGCAGATGTGCGGAGGGGAGACCCCAAAGAGGCTGCTCAGCCCATTACCTCACGGCATGGGGGGGAGTGCAGAATTACTTCGACGGGTGTCTCGTGCGAGTGGCTGTTTTCTGATCTTGTACCGTTATTGCGACATAGGCACTGTTTTTTTCAGTGTCCCGACTCCAGTGATAGTGGTAGTTGGAGGAGTAGTGCTACTAGTAGTAGGAAGTAGTGGTTGTTGGAGTGGTAACATTGTAGTTGCTCTTGTAATAGCCGTCATTAGTAGTGATGGTAGTAGTAGTAGTGGCAATAGGACCAATAATAGTAATTGTTGTTTCAGTAATAGTAGTAGTAGTAGTAGTACTAGTAGTGCTAGAAGTAGTAGTAGTAGTAGTAGCAGTAGTAGTAGTAGTAGTAATAGTAGTAGTAGTAGTAGTAGTAATAGTAGTAGTAGTAGCAGTAGTAGTAGTAGTACACTAGTAGTAGTAGTGGCTGTAGTAGTAGTAGCAGTAGTGGTAGTAGTAGCTGTAGTAGTAGTAGCGGTAGTAGTAGTAGTAGTACAGTGCACTAGTAGTAGTAATAGTAGTAGTAGCAGCTGTAGTAGTAGTAGCAGTAGGAGTAGTAGCAGTAGTAGTAGTAGCAGTAGTAGTAGTACTAGTACCAGTACTAGTAGCCGTCATACGTAATAGTAGTTGTAGAGTAGTAGGTGTAGTTAGGAGTACTAGTTGATGTGGTTTTGTGCGTGGTCGTAATACAATGAGGACCTTCGTTGGAGATTGAAGAAAAGCGTGTGAATTGCTTTTTTGACCTTCTACGTATGATATTCATATACATGTGTGTGTATATATATATGTTTACACGTGTATACACTTTTGTATACGTGTGTTTACATATTTGTATACACGTGTGCAACTGTGTATGTATGCACTCGTCTTCATCATTAGAAGCAGTCGCAGACTTCCGACTACTGCCGATAAATGGTAGTGATTTTTGCCACTAGTAGTCGCCGTAACAGTTTGCAGGAGTGGGGAAGAAATTTTCTGGTTCCCCCTGAACCACCCCGAGCATCAGCAGAAATAATAGTAGTAGTAGTGGTAGTAGTAGTAGTAGGGACGTGGTAATGATTCAACAGTGCTCGCAGTAGTAATAGTAGTAGTCATAGTAGTAGCAACAACACTAGCGTCATAGTTGATTCTGTACGTCGCCGCTTCCGTCCCACATTGTTTCACTCAAGTCATTGCGCGATTGTACGTACGGCATATCTACGCGCCCTTTCACATTTTAGTGTTGACGGTACTCGCAGCAAGCTAGCAAACTAAGATATATCCACCGGAGGGCGTTTGTCTGTCCTCGATAACTCTCTCCTGGGTCCCCCAGTTGTACCTTCTATGCGCGGGTACAGCAGTGAAAATATCCGGCGGAAGCTTCCAAGTGGTGTTCTAACTATGTGTGACAATGTCGTTTTCAAAGCTATGCAAGTACTCGTCTGCACGCGTGACTACAAGCCACGTGAGCGTAAGGACCCTGGTGCTGCACGTGGGCCCGTGTGCGTATAAACGGAGAACTGACGTAACAGCTGCGTGCTGCTGTGGCAGCATGTTCTACCCACATTGTGAGGGCTTTGTCACGGGACGAACAAAGTGCGGCCAGACAGGAGGGCGAATAGTGAAGATCACACACCCGTACCATATACAGCAGTTCGTCAGGTCATCTGCTTTGGTGAAGGAGGCCGCCTTGCGCGTTAAACCGTCACCGACGCTCTTCACGAGTGTGCCTCCTGTGAGAGGACTGTAGAGAGTAGTACGCGGTGACTCAATAGGCACCCCTGATTTCCCCGCCTCTGTATAGGACTACATATGTATAAGCATACGGAGTTGTGCAGGTAAGTACGTGTATACGTGCGTGCAGATACGAACCAGACACATATGCGATTGTGTGCATATATATATATATATATTTGTATATATACATATATATGTAAATATACACATATATGTAAATATATACACGTAGGATGTTGTGCATTGTGTACGGAGAAAGGGAGCTGTGTATCCCGATGCGTGCGCGTAGCTAGGTTGGCATGGGTGTATCCACGTCCCCGCCGACCTATCTATTTCTGAGTACGCCTGTGGAAATCTGCCTCAGGTAGTACGTCCGGGTGTGCATTCGTGGTGGGCCAAAAATTAATCTCTTACACTTTGGATCTGCACGTAATGTGTGGTACACTCTTGTAGGTGGAGACTGCAGGTGGGTGCCACCCCGGAGCAGGCGGCAGCTTTCATGGAGGCCCGCGTAAGGGACGCCTACGACAACTTTACCACGAAGGCCTACGACGTTGTGCAGCACTTGCAACAAGGTATCGACTACTAAGGCTCGTGGTTACGCTCGTGTCACCCTAGCTCTCTGGTTCGACCGTCATCAAAAGTGCACGCAAGATCTTTCGCGCTAGCAGTGCCACCGGTCTTAGTACTCTTCTGTACGCGTTCTGAGCAATTAATCATATAACTACACATACATATATCTAATTATATGCTCACGGGATCTTTGTACTCGCGTCTGGATTGCTACCCGTGGGCATGTCTGGGCTTCTTCAGTCTAGGTAGAGAAGCGGATAGATAAGTATGTAATGGCGTATCTTTCTCTATCAGGCGGTGGGCCTCTTATACTAAACCCGCAGCCAAGCGTGTTACAGATTTAGGCGGGCAGTCTGCTCGTGCTCAGATCCGACTAAGAAGGCATTAACATGGCCCAGGGTTCCCCAAAATGCATCTCCAGCACGTTTTCTCTACCGGGAACATGGGAAGATGCTGCTAGAATGTTGAGGTGAAGCTTTGGCCTCTTTCTTCGAAAAGTTTCTGCAGCTGGCGTTACAGCCGTGTCGTATGGGACACGACAATTCGGAAAAAGCGTCTGCAGAGACGTAGAACGGAACCATAAAAGCGAGCACGTCTTCTCGCGCGCTTCCCAGCGCTTGCCTACAACTTTATGTAGTATTTACTTGTTACATAGATAAATACGCAGAAATACACTGGTGCGCTCAGGAGTAAAGCGAGGCTTCTATTTCCAGCGAGGTGGACCGTTGTCGTATTCGAGAGGTTAGAGCTACAATATTCTTGTGCGTCATGTCCCTCTGGCACTGGCACAGTATTGCAAGTGAGCAGGGCAGAAGGAACAGGTCTTTGGTTCAGTATTTAACTCCCTGGGCCCGGGATGCGTATGTGGGTTTTCTGGGTTCGTCTTCTACATGGCCTTGCGCGAAAGTGACATAAAGAGAAACGAGAATCTGGTACCGGGTCTACTCTGCGTGCACGTCGCTGTAGTTGAGGACATCCTGCCGGGTCTACTTTGCGTGAACGTCGTTGTAGTTGAGGACATGCTGCTGGTGGCGTGCACAAACTTTGTGTGTCACATGTGGATAGGTGTGCGTATCTGTGTGTATACCTACATATTTGAAAATCTGTGCGCATGACTACACGTACGTACGTGTGTACGGACACAGGTGTAGAAATGGGTACGTGGAGCCTTACAAGGCCTCTGGATGCATAGTATGGTGCCGCTTCCGGTATGCCTGCTCTGCCCAACAAACGTGGTGCGCGGCAATGTTCTGCTTGTCAAAAGACAGACGCAACTCTTTTGCTGAATGTGTACATCTTCTCACATAGCAGATCTGTGCGTATTACTGAAGAATCACGATACGTATCTAGACACGACTACATCTATAATGCTGTCTGTTCGTCTAGGGTGTGCAGCCAGCTGGCGTGTAGGGCCTAGAAGCTGCCGAACAACATGTATATGCCTATCTTCGCCATTACCCTATTATTATGAATACGTGAAGTACGACGCACTGAGTGAAAAGAAAAGTTGTCCTGAAGGGGACCGTCAAGGTATGTGAATAACCCACGTAAGTATACAGTGCGGCTCTGGCAGACAAATTCTAATTGTGATACTACAGCCATCAAGTATCAGTAACTCGTCAGCCCGGCCCTTACTCAGCAGTGGGCATTTTCCTCTTAATGAGAAGTGACGAGTCTTTATGGTGATTAGGAGGCTTCAGGGAAGCACCGGTATGTAATCTGTCCGAGGTACCGCAGTAGAACTCGGAACTACTAGTATTGACGTCACTGCTGCAGTAACTGCAGTGCAATTACAAAATTTATTATAACCACCAGAATAACGCCGCATACTGTGAAATCTCCCATCTTTACAGTGCAATTACGAACGTACCCACTGCTATGCCAATAGAGCCACCACGACAGCGAGTGCATTAGATAGGTGATTCGGCAATACTGCCACGTGACTACTGCACCAGCTGCAGAGCCTGCCATATACTACTTCTGTGTGCACTACTACAGCCGCTAAACCAGCCTCCCTCTTTATTTGGCAGTGCGAAGAGACCCTCGCGCTTGATAGACTCACCATTGCGACACCAGATCAATTAGTTGTAGACAGTCAGAAAAGTACGCTTAACACCCTTCGAGTTTTGTCGCACTCTAGAGATCCAAAGCGTAGAAGTCCTTTTTTTGACAAAGTGACAATAACGAATCACACATAAAGTGTCTTCACATATCAACAGAAATGTCATTTATGTAAATCTCCTGCTTGTGACGGCGATCATCAGGCCACCCCCAGGGTGTACCTACTTGCAACCGTAGCGCTGCGAGTTAGAACGAGGGACACGTATACACTGGCGAAGTTGAAAAGCTTTTCTAAATCACAGCGTTAGAGAGCGCCGACGAGAAATCTCCTGTTTGCGGTGACAGAGCTTACTAGCGCGTCTGTCGACCACGACGGTTTCACATGCACGACAGAGATCCTACACACACGCTATGGCCGGCGAGACATAGCGAATAATTAAGTGCGCATAGTTGACACTTATCCACTACGTACATCTTAAAGCAGAGTGTATTCTGAACTGGATTGCCCGCAGTCACACAGGTGTGCTCGTTCGTAGTATTCAGTTACAGCTCGTGTTCACGCGTCAAATTTTCTTCAAATCCATCCTTGTAGTCACTATGGAAATTCAAAAATACTCCATTCCCTGTGTTTCCAAAGTCGCGCGTATCAGAGAGGCTTTCGGCGAAGCCTGTTGATCGCTATAGCAGTCGCTCGCTCCATCAAAGGGAGCAGCTTTTCGTACACAGCAAACATAATAGCAGAAGAACCGCCTGTGGCGAGCAGCTTCGACTGCAAGCCGGCAAAGAGCCCGGCGGGGCCCTCCGTTTCCAAGATAGTCGATAGGCAGCGAAAGGACGCTGAAGCGTAAGCAAGACGCAGCAAGTGCAGCGTTACTGAAAGCACCAGCAGCGCCAGTAGCAGGGGACACTCAGCAACAGGCGAAGCCACAGCGGACAGAAAAAGGACTAGCAATAGAAGCAACAGCAGTGCGAGCGATTCCAGCACCTGCTACGGCAACGTGTGGAGGAGGGCCAGCACTAATCTCTTCTGTGCTGCGGGACGTCAGTGGACACCTTCCATCACGCATCAGCAGGAGCGAAAATTACTTAGTGGCGGCTTCATCGGCACGTGAACTCGCACGTGAAGCCACAAAGACAAAGCACGATACAGCTACTCGTGTGTAGCAAATAAACAAAGGCGGGAGACTGCGTATTCTAATTTACTAAAAGAGACAACGTTTTCAGCGTCGACAGCTGCAGCAGCAGCTGCACAACAACAAAGGAGAATTCCACGTGTGCCAACAGTAGCCCCTGGCGTGGCACTCCTGCGTCGGAATAATCACTTCTGCCCAACTTGGGATCCAAGAGAACACGAAGAACATACATATATGTGTATATATAGAGAAGGAGACAAGGCAGAGAGACAAATATGGAATTATATAGATCAACCAGAAAGAGATACAGACAGACACGACCCGTCAGCCAGGACAATCAACAGGTACTGTGACCGCAAGTACAAGCCCTAAAGATGACAAAGCGTCGAGTTCCAGACCCTGACTGACGCCTCCGACGTTCTCAGCTCATAGTGGACCCCACGCTAACGAGGCGTATTTCCAAGTGGGAAACTGTGCCCCCGGTCAGACATGCGAACAACAGCATTTTAGGGACCACGGCGTGTGAAGACTTGAGAAAGCAAGCACATACGAACAGAGGTGTAGCTGGCAGCAGGAGTACACGTACGAGTAATTACCAAGACAGTTGAAGCTGCAGAAGTGCCGAACTACCTGATATACCTTCACACACATGTGTTCGCGCACGGCCTCCTTCTATCCAGCTGCACGTACACACGTGGCTAATTGTGTGTGAGCTTTTAGAGAAACAATTGTAAAGACAGACGGGGCGAGGCGGCATATATTGGGATAACCTGCGCGTTAGGACAGCTCCTAGCTTCCGCGGGAACATCCAGGTAAACACGTTTAAAAAGAGAGGCACAGGTAAACGTATCAACACGTAGGTATGTACACACTAATGTTCGAACGCCCGCAAGAAAGATTGCCTAGGACTTTTTAGTAACGACAGAGGCTGAAGATGAAGTTGTTCCCTTTCTAATACATGCAGCGTCCATACGTAGACGCACACACACGCGCCCACGTTCACACATGTACACATACATTTACATAGATGGATTCGTGGGCACACGTTTGTTACATATACATATATATGAAGTTCAGTGTTCAGTTCACTTTTAAAAGCGTACCAGTGTTGTCTTTTGAGCTGCAGGATTTCGTCTGTGCACGCGTTTTTACGACGAGATACGGATATGTCACCGTCGTAGCGATCACCTTCGCAATGACGCCTGAAAGGGAAGAGAGATCCCTAGAAGCATCCGTTGTTTACGCGGATGTTTGATAAATGCAAAGCCACACTGAAGTAGACGAATAAGTGAAATAGACCAAAGTGTGTACGTTTACATATATATTCATTCACATACATACATCTGTGTATACGTGTATGTGTGATTGCCGTGTACTAAGGCGTGGGTGCAAATGCGAGACGGAACTTCGCACATAAGGCCAGGAGATCCCAGGGCGGCCACGTTACAAGCTCCTTTCAGCACTGGCATCCTGCTGCAACCACGGGTGGTGCTCGTCCCCCTATACGTGCGTGTAGGGCAGTGAACACTTGTTCACCTGTGTGCACGTATACAGGTACATACATGAGTACGCATTTGTAGCTTCTACAAGAGGTTACGTAGATGCGTGTGTGGATACGTGGTTACACAAACATATGTATAAGGATGTGGAGAGGTTTTTACGTGGATCTAGCTTCGTTGTCAATAGAGCTGTACATAAATCTGCACAAACGTATGTGTACGAGTCAAGGTTTGGTCAGCGTCACCGTACAGTCACGTAGGGTCGAGTATCAACGTGTCCCGGGTTTTCTGTCGTGCCTCGTCAGCAAGAGCAAAATGCGTCGTCCTTAACATTTGTCGCATGCAGAGAGCAGACTTCCACATGTACACGCACAAACGTCCGCGGTTGGGAAGGCACGTGTGACTCGAAGTGTGTGTACACGTGTGGAGGGAGTACAAGCAGGTGCACAAGAACGGGCGTGAACGTGGGAATTTGCTCATACACATTTGTTCATAAAGCGCACAAGTCTCCGTCGATGTGTGCACACGTGTGTATCTATACGTATATGTAGAAACATATTTATATGTCTAGTCGAGAATGTGCGTCCAACTCTTGCAAGAGACACACAAACATGTAACCTGATTTGTACATGCGTACGCGCAGATAGGCTCACGTGTAAATGTCTAAATGTTGTGTTTGAATGTTCACGTGTACAGTTGTATTAGCAGACGTGTGAATAGGGCAGTCTACAGGCAGGTGGTCACGTGAGTAACTCGTGTATACCGCGAACATTTTCAGCACTTCAAATTCTGACGGTGAGAGCTTGTGAGTTCTCTTTCGTGCTGCTCTCTTTTTCGTTGTTTGCCCTTTGCTTTCTGCCACGACATCATCTCCTTCGTCTTGACTGACTCGTCTACTTTTCCTCGTCGCAACGTCTTCGCCTGTAAACTTGTTTGAAGATATACCTGTTTTAAACCGCCTTTCTCACTTCCGCAGCCGTGTTGGTACTGTGCCTGCTCTACGCGTGCCGACGTCTGCTGCAGGAGGTCCTGCCGGACACGTCGAGTTTCCACTGTGTGCACAACGCTCGTAAAACTACTTGTGGGTGCCGGTTCATATACATAGACCTTGTTTTCGTGCCAGTATTCAAATCTTCGTATTTCCTTTTTTAATAGCGTATCTCTGAATAGCAGCACCTATGTATGCTTTCTTTTCGACTGCCTCGTGACCCTCTCTGTGTAGGTCTGGTGACCATCCCATCGCTCAGACTGTAACCGTGTCCTCCTTGTTATTTGTTCTCTGCACGAATGGGTCTCCTTTCTTCCCTCTTGGACGTTTCACAGTACTCCTACTACCATCGGTGCCTACTACCCTCGGTTGTGGATTCTTGCACGTCATTTTTCTTTTCTAGACTTCTCCGCCGCGCGCGCGGTCATAAGATGTCCACTTACCCAGAACGAGAGCTTCAACAACAGACAGCGAAGGCGGCAGCTGCCTACGTGTTGCCAGGACCTGCAGTGATACTGAAGTTTGAACTGCGGTTCGGACCGCAGCTTTCGTTGGGAAGGCCACCTCTTTGAGACGGCGCGTTGGGAAGAAAACAGCAGAAGAGGAAACTGCTGGGAATGCAGAGGCCCCTCCGACGTCCGGTCGCCCCTGTGGTGCGCAACTGCGTCCCACAATGAACTCTACGTTCACGTCAGTACGCATATAAATATATATACATATATGTGTAAGCCGAGTGCACACGCGAAAAAAGGCGTATAGACATTGGTGTCCTTAGAGTTGAAGGCATGCGAAGATATCTACACACAAATATACACTGGCAGAGACGCATATGCAGCTCATCTCCTTAGATGAAAAGTGCAATAAATGATATATATATATATATATATTTACAACTGAGTACACATTGATATATACATATATATGTATATTGCTGGGCTGCGCAGTGACAACCTTGTCTTCCACTCAACTCACACGTTACATGGAAATATTACTTCCAGCAAAGGAAAGGTGTACTCAGTCACGTGTCCACAAGATGCAAACACCCTCCTGTGGTGCACGGATATGTCTCTACGAGCAAGCAGGTGTGCCGCTCTAGCCTTGCTTAGTCTATACATATATATACGTATATATATGTATACATACATATATGCATATATATGCATAGGTTTGTGTAACAAGAGTAATCCTTATGAAAAGCGTATACTACACGTCAGAACGGCACCTGCAGGCGGTTTAAGATGCATGAATATATGGGCTACCGAGGGCGTCTCAGGTGCGACACGACCGACTGCCCTTTACGTGCAATCGAGATAAGTATCGTATTCTCTGTGTTGATCCATTCGTAGGGAAAACTCACACAAATTCTCTCCCGCCCTACAGGCACGGACATATGATGACGCACGTATACGCGTACGTGGGAGAGCAACTTTCGAAAATGTGGGAGGATCACATTAAAGCCACAAGAAACAACAGTTCCTCTGTATGTGGGTGTGCTGGGCCCGAGTCACACGCTTGCACAATAGATCTCGGCAGGTTCTCGAGTGTGCCTGGGTGGCTCCCACGTCCAACAAAATTTCTTTAATAAGATGTCTCAGGTATAACCGGACACACACAGAAATATCCACGTTACTTGCTTCGCACATGCGGAAAGTGCCATGCGGGTTATATCTCTCTTGAGTATGTGCGTGAGCACAGAGGCACAGAGGAACCAAAGCGAGGTAGAAAATGCTTCTGTCAGTCCCACTACAACGACGTCTATCGACAGCAGCCCCCCCTTGCGTGTTGTGTCACGCAATGAATATGTTGGCGCATTCCTGCTCTAATTATGTGCATTTATATATATATATATATATATATATATATACA
>KL647289.1:4129603-4176726 GCA_000727475.1 Sarcocystis neurona | reverse complement strand
TTATATATATATATATATATATATATATACATAGGGTCACATGTATACACATGTAGAGTTGTAATACGAGTATAAAACTCAATTCTGTATTGAGAGGGGCCGTTCATTCTTTGTTTTGCCCTTGTTTCGTGAAGAAAGAGAGCAAACGCCTTGACTGGCTGTCTTCTAGAAAAGCGGTGGCCACGCTCTGAAGCAGCTGCTCTCCGCAGTGGCTTCATGCAGCACGCAACCTTGTGTGGAACAGCGAACAACAACTGTTTCACGCAGATATATTGTAGGAGAGGAGACGCGGAGGAAGAGCGCAACAGAAGTCGAGGACGAAGACGGAAAAAGACCAAACGAGAGGGAGCCGGATGCCGAAAATAAATGTACGGAGCGCAAGCAAGCAAGAAGTTGCAAGCGGGTAAAGGAACGGAGAGAACACACGTAAGAATGTGAGAAGAAAAAACGTGAACACGAAAGAGTGGATGAGATGGGTCAGAGAAAGAAGCGTCAAAAGAAGGAGAAACCCAGAGGAAGGACAGCGAGGAAAATAAAAACAGAACCGAGCCGAAAGAAACGACACTTCGTGCGGCGGAAGAAGATGTAGGGCTCTGGAATCTTCCAACATCTCTTAGAGAGTCATCTTCAGCCAGCCAACCTTTCCCTTCTCTGTGTCGCTTGCTCTGTGTCATATCTGAGCGGCAGAGTGGCCCTTCTGGTAGCGCCTCCTCCCCGTGGTGTCTTTCCTACGAAGAGAGTGCCGCAGATCTACACGTGACTACACTCAGCAGGCATGCAGAACACGTGTGTGCTACGTGGAGCCACTGCTGAATCGACGCGCGGCGTACGGTTGGCTGCTGTCAAGAGAGACCGGCAGCTGCGTTGACCAAGGCAGCTGTAAAATCCGCTATCGACCTCCTTAGGTGCCTCTACAGAGTTCTCCAACCCCGTACACGTACCACAGTCCTCCTCTTCTTTCCCACGGTAGCGTGCAAGCAGGTATATATATATATATACATATATGTATATATATAGAGAGATATAGACAGAATGAGAGATAGAACAACAGGTAGATAGGACGAGGTGTTACTCTCCAGGTGTACACAAATACATACCTCTCTTCCGCTTCCGCACTTTCTGGTTTTCTCGCATCCCCTGTCTCTGACCCTTTTTGCACTTTTTCTACATTTTTTTGCACTCGCCGTCCGCAGCATAGGTCAGCGCCGGCCGGTGCTAATGTTGGGAACGATGTCGTAGGCCCCACCTTGAGTTTTAAGGCTGCGATGCAAGTTTTGAAGAAGTCGTAGAGGAGGACTTGAATAACGGGATTCATAACGAGGATCAGAGAGGGCAGCAGTCCAGCCATCAGCCCTCTGAGGCCCTCGCGGCGCCACATGAGTCCCATCATCTTCCACACGCTCTGCAAAAAAAGGCACACGCTTCTTCTTTTCCTTATTGCGCACGCATTCGCAAGGAAGGTGACTACGAATTCACCTCGTTTGCTGTCCGGTTGGGAAGTCTTGGCTGTCTGCCTCTGTGTACGTGTGCGCTCGCCCGGAGGGCGAACTTTCAGGCACATGTTTGAAAAGCGCATAAAGAGCCGCGACACTTGCTATATCCTTGTATACATTGACGGAAGTTTCAACATGTGCGTGGGTGTGTCTATATGTAGATATATATACATATATATACATACATATATGTATACGTCTGTATACATCTGTATGTCTCTGTATTTATATAGGTATATGTATATGTGTATGTATGCACGGATGCGTATATATGTGCGTGTATGCATGCGTGTATGTGTGTGTGTACGTCTATATGTATATATATATATATATGCATGTACAATATATAGGTATGCAGGCGTGTGTGTGTCTATGCGTATACATATAAAATATATGTATATACATACATGTGTAGGTCTGTATATATGCAGGTATGTATATATATATATATATATGTGTGTTTGCGTGTACGTAGGTGTGTACGTACGTACGTAGTTATGCGTAAGGTTGATAAACGTACACAAGTAGTAGTGGATTCGCTTGAGTGTATGCATATCTGCAGGTGCCCAAACGTGTAAGGAGGTGGCTATGGATGCGTGAGTGCCGAGATGCAGGCCCATACTCGTTCACCTCTTAATACTTCCATATACACGGGTAACTACCTGTACACAAGAGCGCCTCTTAGTACGGACATATGTATTTCTGCTATATTCAAAAGGCACACCGCCAGACACCGCCACAAGTAGGTCGGCCAAATTACTTAAGCGCACTTGCGTGCGGACTCTCACTTTTGAAAAGTAACTACAAACGTAGATTATAAGTAGCTACAAGTGTGGGGTTTTAGTTACAGTGCCCCAAAGCAGGCCTGCGGAGAGAGGCATCGCACGACTACACTGGTGAAATTATACCAACTGTTGCAGCCTCTGAAGGCTGAAAACAGGCCGTCACGTCTGTACAACGGCTGTCAGTGAGACGATGCCGTCCGCAGAGAATAACTTGTTGCGTCTCTGGTTACCTACACACCGGTTTCTCAAGTGATACGTGCATGCGACACTATGTAGAGCCACACAGAGCGACGGCTACTCTTTGTGCCTGAGAACTACTCCTCGCTTGCATATGAGCGCAGTGGCATGCCCGCGCACCGCTGTTTCCTTCTGCGAAGTTCAACTCGCTGCACAGTCACCCGCACGCTGTACCGCAGAGAGGCACCTCTGTTGACCGGGCCCTACTTATATATATATAGAGAGAGAGAGCTATATATAAATATATGTGCTGAAGGAGAGCATATGTATACACGAGTGCACATACACGTATGTTTAGAGGGTTGCGTGAGGAGCTACTCGTACCCGTGTGCACCCCGCATGGAGCGGTTTCTGCGGAACTCTCTGTTTAGTCATCTGGCAGTCCGTGAATTTGGTGGCAAAGCCAAGACGGCACTTCTTACGTTTGCTTTTACGTGTGCGTATTTGTACATGGTCATTTATATGCATTTGTATGGTCTAAAGGTGGAGGCATCTTTTTTGTGTACACCTGCTGCTTGAAGCTTCCTCTGCAACTTTGCGTTCGGATGATTGTTGAGGCTTACTGTTGTTCTATGCCGCACCTCCCCAAGCTTTATGCGCGTGTTAGCGACCCAGACTGCAGGCGCACAAGTCCACGGTCCACCAAGTAATGAAGAAAGGTGAAAAACTGAATTCTTTCTTGCTCCTCCACCTTTTTCAGAGCTGGTTGCGGACTGTCGTAATTGCACTCAGAGCAACAAAGTGGCCCTTTTTATATGACTCACGCCCACAGCTTATACACGTGTACGTATGGTGACGTACGTATGAATGGAAGTACGTATGTGTGTATGTACGTATGTATGTATGTATATATGTATGGAGACATATATATGTGTGTATGGATACATATATATGTATGTATGGATACATGTATATGTATGTATGGAGACATATATATGTGTGTATGGATACATATATATGTATGTATGGATACATGTATATGTATGTATGGATACATATATATGTATGTATGGACACATATATATATATGTACGTATGTATGTATGTATACACACACGTAGGCGTGTGCACCTGTACCTGCGCGTACCTGTTGCGTGTGCATATATAGAAATATACACGTATATACATACATACTCATATATGTATCTATAGACACAATTATGTGTCACGTACAAATCTCTCTACAGGTACAGGTTTATACACTTCCGTGCTCCGGCCATATCTCTACGTGTAGACATGTGTGTGCGTGTATGTGTTAGATGGATACGTGCATGTGCCATTAACGGTCCACACGTTTCTGCGTACATAACCTCCGGCTTGCACGCGCGAAAGAAGCAATGTCTCTATCTTCGTTTTTGCCCTCCTCACTCCATTGCAACAGTTGCGGAGGGACGCGCGCATTAGCCAGCACCTCTTTAAAAACTAGAAAGACAATAGTAAAACAACAGCGGCTAGATGTTTGCGTTGAAAAAATATCCTTGTATCTGAGCCCGTATCTCTTTGAATACATATATATACATGTATACACCGTTCTCACCGTAATGACTGCGCACGGTAAGTACCCGCGGATGAATATGCACATACATGTAAAGATCTACGCACGCACACCTCTGCAGACCGAGCAGCGACCCGACGTTTCGATTTCTCGTTTTGTGCAGTCCACACTCAGGTAAAACTGCTACGGTGCTGGTAGTGAAGCGTGTCCCTCTTACTTGTTTTTCCACTAGTAGTCCCCCTGTGACGCAGCCTACCGGCAACCTCAACTCTAATGTTGCTCAGGTAAAAGTATAGTGTAGCTCAAGCGCGCGCGAGCGTAAGAAGATCTCACAGGGATTGCTGATAACTGCTGAACAGCAGCCTGCCACTATGGCCCGAAACACGTTTGCCAAACCGAATATTTTCGAAAGATTTCTGCAAAGCAAAAGTCGCAGCACGTCACCGCAAGCAACCGATGTTGCCCAGGTGCTGAAAATGTTTTTAAGTCGCTTACGTTATGAAAAGACGTCTATATCGATGAGTACTGAGAGACTGATTTGGACTCTGTATACGTGTGTACATAAAAAGATATATAGAGAGAGAGACAGGGAGAGAGAAAAGAAGTATAGATATAGGTATAGACATATATGGGCACATAAGCACAAGGTCCGCCTCGAATTCGAAAATAAACTGTCTATTCAAAAGCAACAGAAACAGACGACATCCAGTATCGCAGGTTCCAACCAATGGACACACGTATAGATACCTGCACAGCGGTAAACAAGGATAAGTCGTATGAACAATTGTTTGAGCTGTCAAACATACACGTCTGTGAACTGTTTCGAGGGTATGATGGCACAATTGCTTCTGACTACCTCCTGCGTCACCTTAAGAAAGCGGGTGCGCTTGCCAAACGTTGTATTCAGACGCTTCCCGACTCCATTGGCCGTACATTTTACGTACTCGCATAGATGCCGTGCTTCTCCCCGCTACGTCGTATACAGTGACATTCACGGAGAGTCGCGTACGGATGAACGTGCCAGTAGCTCATTTTATTTGGTTAGTTCGCTAATTTTGACTGGTGTCGCGTTCGGACATCGCGTCAAAGCAGTTCCCCGTAGATGATGCCCTACTGTTGTGCCCTTCTCTAAAATTACAATTCGGCCTTCGCTGGCAAAAATCAACGTGGGCCGGAAGAACCAATCGACAATATGTTTATCTACCTTAGCCGTACGTAGGGATACGTGCGGTGCTACAAATGTACTGAAGTGTGGATGCGTGCACACGCACAAAATTCAGTCTTTTCGTGTGCAACTGAACCTACAATTTGTTTTTGCAACCCTTACCATTTGTCTGGCTGTATATCTGTACATTTGTACTTCTGCGGAGTAAAGCCATGTACGTGGAAAGCCGAAGAAAGGCAGGTATTCACATGCTCTGGTGTCTATACGTAGGCGCGTATGCAGGCATGTTTTTTCTAAAAGTTGGACATTGACTTCGATTGCAAACGTACGTACACTGCGTTGCTGATGGCGGGCAGGGCTCATAGTTGAACGCTCCACCCCATTTTTGCGTTCATATTAGTCTGCAGTGCGGCATTCAATCAAATGGCGGATATTACATGATTCTTCGACACGGAAAAAAAGGAGGAACCTCTTTAGTGTGGAACGCTGACCGAACAACTGGCCCGCCAAGACTACACGGAGATGAAATTACACAAATGTGCGCTTCCGCAGAAGTCGCACGATGCACAGTTCAACTGCTGACAGCATCCTCCCTTGTGCGCTGCCGCCTGCAATGGATGACATATGGCATAAAACGTGTAAACGTCAGTATACTTGCGGAAGCCTGACACCCTACAGCTTCACTGGTGGACACCACTTGGCCAACATCAGCTAGTCAGACGTATAAATGAACACGTGCACCGGCACACTGCAGGCGTAGTGTTTCTATACATATGTACACAGGAGGTAAGGGAGTATAATGAAGAGGGCTGCGAACACGCACTGTTAAAGACGTTAGTGTATGCGTGCAGCCGTGTAAAGGGCACTCTGACTGTGCTGTTTTAGGGAGAAAGTAGTCGGGAAATTGCGGAGAGAGATGGGAACAAGCGCAGTCCACAATGCGGTGCACGCTTCCGTACACTGCCGTGGAGTTGCACAGAGGGAACTTCACCTGTAAACATATATATACAAATATATCTGTGTACGCATATATATATATATATTTATTGAGAGAGAGAGATGGTGATAGATGCGTAAATACATTGATAAGTGAGCAAGTTCTCAGGTAGACAGTTAGGCACGTAGCTAAAGAACTTGTTATACCTATTGAATCTAGCGACGCTTCTGTGGCATCTCCCGAGTGCACAGAACAGGCTTGCTGTGCTGGAAGAGGGTTTTTCTCTCCATGACAATGCTCAAATATATGTGCCGTCTCCGTGATTTTCGTGTAATCGCCTCTATAGGTGCCGCTCAGGGGTACAAATGATATTCATATAGCCGCAGTAGTACTTTTCTTGGAATATATGTATATGCATATATATGTGTGTATGTGGCGGTATGCAGATTGACGAACCTAGCAATGTGCATTTATGTAGACATGTGCACGGAAGCCTCTTCTCCTACCGATTTTTCTTCATGTGGTTGTACACGAAGAAATAGACACCCCAGCTGACGACCATGCCCCAAAGAGCACTCCTTAGTCCTCGATACAAACCCTGCCATCCTTCTCTAGACACAACTTTCTTTGCAAGTGTTGGGAAGGAGTCACTCCCTCCTGCCGTGACGCTCTGAACCGTTCGCAAGTAATCAAGAGGATAGACGCAGACCATTGAAAGCAAAGCTCCAGTTGCTCCTGCTAAAGCGTGTAGCACAGACTGCACCGGCTGTGGAAGCGGGGCTCTCATTTCTAGGGGTGAATCGAGCACTACAGCCCCGGTATCTCCCACACGGGCGCCCAAAAAGGCAAGTGGAACAACAGCGTTCCGGAGGGCAGATACAAAAGGAGGCGGAGGAGTAGCAGCGAAGGTAGCAGCAGAAGACGCGGCAGGTTCAAGGTCGCCGGACACAGCTGCAGCGGTAGCCGTTAATGTTCCTGTATCTCGAACAACTCCAGCAGAAGGCCGAGCAACCGGAACATGACGGGAGGCATCCGAAACTTGCGTGGGTTCAGCAGCGGCAGACGTGCCCGCCGAAGGGGACGAACGTCTCAGGAGAAGCAGTTCCTGCGTGTTGCATGAGACGGCAAACTTTGCGGTACCACGTGTAATGTCGTGTTGTGCAGAATAGGCTGTCCCTTCCGGTGAGCTTCCGGCAGCAAATTGCGCAGCGACTGCTGCTGTTGGTCGTGCGTCTGTTGGGGTTAGAGGCAGCTGCGGGCTCTCCAACATTGTGCGCACAGATCCGCTATAACGCGAAGAGCCGTTTGGACAGCAAATAAGGCTTTTTTCTGCTGAAAGACACTTCAATCTCACAGCTTAAACTTGCTGGAAATCCTTTCGTGGATGAAAAATAAGAGGAGACGTTTTGGGACATGTAGATAGTGCGCAGGTGAGAGAGAGCGAAAAAGGAGGAGAGAAGGGAAAAGTTGACACAGATGAGGATGGGCACTGAGAAGAGCAACCGTAAAGAGAAGATGACAAAGCGCGTAAACACTAATAAGCAGGTGGACGGCCGGACTGAGAGCAAAGCGGAAGAGGTGAAAGCGGAGATTCTGAAGTGAGAATAGAATGGAGGATGGCTGTACGGCTGCAAAAAGAAAAGAGGTGGGAAGGCAGGTAGCAAAAAAGAATCGAAGGAGAATACTTGAGTGAGCAACAAAACGCTTGCCATTGAAAGGGAACATGTGGAGCATGTACACTTGAAACCGGTAAAAGCTGTGGTATCAGAACAGTGAGCGTAGTTGTAGAATGACCAGGCGACCTTGCCTCTGAGGCAGCAGTAGGTGTTTCGATAACCGCGGTAGTGTACGGGTAGTCACTATTGCTGTAGTCGCAGTGACAGAAGCAGTGTTAGCTGAGAGGCAGCAGTTTAGTACTACCGGTAGTTGAACAGAGTTATTTTCATATTAAGAGCACCGATAAACACAGCGAAGCTTTGCTCAAGGTTGCAAGGTTCTTCCGCTTTATATGTAAAAGGAGCACGGAAAGATAACTTGGCATTCTATCAGAAGCCTCCCAGGTAGAGATGGAAGCGAGCAGGATATAAATAGCTGCAAGACAGTCGGCCCCGGTTGAATCTGAGTTTTTTACACTGTTGAGCTGGAGTGCTTCTAGCCTGAGTGGGGTCCTCTTCTCGACGTGGACCCTGCACAGAAAGAATCAGTACAATAGGATTTAAATATCCCGTCTTTCCTGTGCAACGCAAGTGCACCACTTCTTTCTGTCGTCCGGTAGGAAACAGAAAGCAAGCTTTGATTATCCAGGGGATGAACGTAGAATCTGTGAACATCTTGGTAGTTAAAGAAACCTCACGGTCCAATATCGTCGAGGGCAAGAACGTGTCTCCTGTCTATATAAGCATATTCTGTTATAGTTGTGGACGAGAACGCATATAAACAGAAGCAGGATGGATATTTAATACAGTGTGCACGTCCTTACCCAATTATGCCATATTACTGTTGGTCAAATAAGACGTAGTAAGACGGGGTAAAGGTGGTTAATGAAATCTTCTGGACAGCCTCCGGGATTGAAGTGCACATTTGCGACGCACTGTGTTCTCATCGAAAGGAAGAATTCAACATTCTAATGCGTCCTTCAGTAATCCTGCGGACGCGGGCGGGCTCTACGTAGTCGCCGCGGTTAGCGTTGCCTTTGCTGGCGCTGCTGTTCCGGTTGTACGCGTTTCTATGCCCTGGCTGTTGCCGTTGCTAATTGCGTTGCTCCAATCGCCCGATCTGGGCTGTTGCTGTCACTGTTGCTGTTGCTGCTGAGACTGTCTAAGTGATCCGAATGCGCGAAACGCTGGTGGGGTACTCGCTAAGTCTTGCACTGCCGTTCTTGCTGTATTCTCACGTGACGCGTTTTGCACTGCAATCTAGGACGCGGTGTGTATCCCTGCAAACACGTAGGCAACTTTGGAGCCGAAGGGGAACCAGCCATTGGTAAGCGTGTCACAGTAAGACTGGCGCGAGACCGTCGATGACCGTTAATCCATTCTGAGAATGTTCTTATATATGTCTGTACAGATACGCGCAAATCAGTATGTAGACAACTACGTATGCACGCAGTTGCCTTTGCACACCGTCACAATTCGTTTAAGGTGGACATGTTGGAATAGTCGAACAACACGGTTAGAGGGGCAGAACAGAGAACTGCAGTAGTGGACGTAGCTTTCCAAAGTTCCAGTGGGATCACCACATAAGCCACAAAGGCTGCAGCAGACCTCTTTCGCCTTTGTAGACAACGAGTCCTTTTCTTGTGAACTGCCGCAATCACTGAAAGGTCAGCAAGAGAGTGCTTAGTTCTACGGGAGTTGTAAGGACTGAGTAGAGACATACCTATCCAAGGCACACACGGATACAAACGAGCTAGGCGACCGTTTGAAGTGGGAATAGCATGGAGCGGGGACAGCGCAAACAACGGCGGTCCGAAAGAAGCATACTATCCGTCTTTCGTTAAAGGGTCAAAGGAGACGCGAGCGTCCCCTTTTATCTCGAGCGTGCGCCAATATAGGAAAGGAGACTTCATGAAGAAGAAGAAAAACTCTGCAAGACGGGCTGTGGCTGATGTGAATAAACGTACGAATTACTGTAATCATTGACTGTCTATCTGTCTCTCTATCCCTTTACATCCACATGTATGTACAGGCCGATACAGTTCTTTGCGTTCACTTGTTCAAAGAAGTAAGTTCTTAGTCACAGAGTGTAGCCACTATAAAGAAGTGACCACAGAAAGACAATTACCACAACCTTACGAACAACGAATGCTCGTGTGCATCGCAGAGTGTTGAACTTTCGGAGTGCCACGAAGCGGAGCACTTAGTAGGGTCCACAATGAAGCTTTCAATTGGGTATGTTGAGGAGAAAAAAACTCTCGGTATTGGTGAGCAATACATGCGACTCCGTACACGGTTTTTATATCTTGGTATCATAAGGTAACGTACGCAGTCCTCTCCACAAAGAAGCACGTTGTTTCCCAAGAAATCAACTGACGCAGAAATACGTAGCAAAATACGGTATCGTTGAAGAAAAGTGGTGGAACAGGAGATGCGACTACACTTTATGAATTCTTTGCGTAGTTCAGCAAAGTGGCCGGTGACTCGGTGGGCTGTGTGAGACGGTTGGTAATACGAGTTTCAGAGAAGCGTGCACAATTTCGAGAGGAGGTACACGGGAAGTATTATGTTTAGAAAATAGCAACATTCCCCGCACGAGTGTCCCTCTATACCGCAACTGACATCGCTACACCGAGGCGTCAGGATATAGATTGTTCAGGAGCAAGGGCGTGATTTTTGAGTCTCACGCTTTCGGTGATACATTCGGCTATGCCTTTGCACGGCCATGACAAGCGACTGGCTGGACAACAGAGAAAGGCCGCCTGCGCACTACTCTAACACTTTAATAGGAAGTCCGAATGAATTTCAACAGGTGAGAAAAAGCCAGCTCTCCTCAGAACAGAACAAAAAAGAACTCCAGAGAACTACTGTCGTTGCATCACGCTCAGTTCGTGAACTTGAAGAACGTGGAGGTTTTCTCTTCTGCGCAGTATTGTAGAAACACTGCTTCTGAGGAATAAGTATACACGTTAAGTTTGCTTGGAAACTGGCATCGTATGAGGGTGTAATGCAGTGGCTTCAAATGTGGATACACGCTGTGGAGTGCTCCATATTCATGCCCTTTTTCAGGTGGGTAGACCGACTCCGCATTCTGAATAATATATGTCCCGCAGTAGTGCATCCCGTGAACCCTACAGTGATTCACTGAAGAGTACACAACACTTCGTGTGCTCCACCTCGTAGGTTGCCGCTGTGTACACCGTATTCACTTGTTCACGATGATGAATTCTACCTTCTGCATCTGTAGTATGCACAAGCACAGTAACGGCCATGCACCCGTAGGCTCTTCGACACGTCGAATCTCTTTGGGATTTCGAACGCAGTACAGAGAGAGATAGATGCACACGTCTAGGATATCAACACGCACCGAGTGGGCGAGATATTACTATTACTGACATAGTACGTGGGTGAGCACATGTAAGGACTGGGTAGACGTGGCTTACGTACACCTGTCCACCTCACCCGGTTACCGGCTATTTGATCAGCATTGCACACGTGTTCACGCACACACACATAATAGTGTACAAATATGTATTCTACGCTTGCTTAGAACACCTTCACGAAACATGCTGTCTTAAAGTTCTGTAGAAGTGCCGCTCGTGGGGCAAATAGATACAGATGTGTGTTGAATTTTGAAAAAAAATATTAGTCTGTTACGTTTGACAGTTAAGCCCCTATAGGCGGTAAACTACCGTGCACGCCGCACCGTCTTCCTTGGTAGCTCACCACATGATGTATACAGTCGTGCACGTACATATATATATATATATATATGCATATAATTTTTTATACACGTGTGTAGGTGTCTTGATATAATGCGGGCGAAACCGTGATTCCACGTGTTCGACTAAAGTAATATGCTTAGGTAAGCAGTTCCGCCCTAACGGGGGTGGGTACGTACAGTCCAGTATCCTTATCTGCAATGATCGAGTCTCTGTCTCGGCCGCTCTCCTGTGGTAATTTCCTCTGGATCCTGTCCACTTTAGCGCATGAAGAAGCTTGTCGAAATACCAGCTGCTCAAGTCGACCATGTATCCTCTCTACCTTACCCACTTGAAGCAGCGTAGCAGTGTTGAAGGGGCAATGAAAGGAAGAAATTCATCCTTATCTCAATTCCACCACAAGCCACTCATTTTTTATACCTCAAAAAAAAATTCCTGTAGCACTCGTGGTTGATTTCGGGTTACTTGCAGCCGTAGCCCATTCCCTTCGACCCAACCTTCACCTCTTCCATTTTGTGTAGCCCTTTTTACTATGTTCACGCCCCCTTTTTGATGTCAACACGTCCTTTTAACTTCGGTACTTTCTTGTATCCTTTACCAGAACCTGGCGATGATCTCGACGCCTTCCGACAGCATACATTCCGTCGGAGCCAGCTTGATTCTGCCCAACGACCGTAATTGTTGACTCTGTTTATCTTCATTTGTCTTGACTGAAATAGCGCGTCTGCAAAGACCAATCTCTTTTGTCCTTCGACTTCCATAGCGGAAATTCTTCTAGCCGAACAAGAGCCTACACTGGCGACGATGGCCCCATTCAACACCTCCCTGTTCGTTTCCTGAAAAACGGCATTCGCCTACCTACACACACAGAGACTTCATATCAGCGACGGGCGGCTCTCACGAAACTTCGTGGTGTCTGCGAGTTTCGGTAGGCGTGTCAATGTTTTAGTCTGACCTATAGGGTGATTATTGATATTGCTGAACCTTCCATTCACATTCCACCAGAAGTCGTCTTCAGCGCGTAAGACCTTGTTGAAATGCACGCGTCCCACACACGGAGTTTCAGAGGATGTGGCTGTCTGCTCGGGTAACAAAATTGATGACCCCCCACGTATAAAGAAGTGTCACCCTCCATTCTCGCGCCGGTGAAACCGTCTCTTAAAGGCGCAGGAGGACTGACTCGCTGCTCACTGTTCATATCCCCCACGGTGCCCGTGGAAAGCTGAAGGTGGACACTTCAGGATAGAGAGACTGATGCAGTGCAGTTCGTGCAGGATGTATAAAAGCAGAACTTTTCCCCTCTCACTTGGGCAGACAACCTATGCAGAAGCTCTCCTGTACTTGCGCACTGTCCTCTGCACGTGTGAACCTGCGTATATTCCCGTTTAAAGACCGATATATCCTTGTTCCACTCCACATGTGTACAGGCATGTATAATGCTCCTCCATCGCAGAGCAAATTTGTCAGAACAACCAGCGTGTTCGTCACTGTGTAGTTTTAGGGTTTTGTAAATTTCTGTAGCGGGGTAGCGCTGCATGGGGGAAGAGATATAGTCAACCGCGTAGAAGCCTATGTATTTAAAATGGGGAATTCTAGAAACTCTTAAAGCATAGCAAGAGGCCCGTTTGAGGCAACACATATATCCTCTGGAGAGAACACTTCGCCACGTTGCGCACGGTTTGGATAGACCGTGTGAGCTTGTGGTGCCGGTGTAACCTACTGCACAACTTTATCTGGACCTCTGCAAATAAAGAGAGAGTAGCGCAGATGCACGGGTTGTGCTTACGTTGAGTGTGACGTAGGACACAGACGTCCGTCCAGAAAGCACATGCGTGCAGCTGTGTCCGCCAGCACATACCTATGCAGATTCCGCGACTGGAAACAAAGAGGAAGGACGGCAGAAGCATACGCACGCAGCCGTAGCGGAACCAGCAAGGCAGCACTTGGGCGTACGACAACACCATATCCTTTGTTCTCATCGAAAGCAGACTTCCACGAACAGTCCACATATGTTGGAAAAGGTAGAATGTTCTGCGCGTGAAGAAGTAAAACTCACTAGTCTGCAAAGCATCCAGAAACGAGAACATATCGTGTCAGGATAAAAGTGGGGAGGACGACGGCGTGAGGAATTACCTTACGTCATTCACGCGCAGACCGTAAACGTTTTGCAATCCACTTGTGACACAGACTGACTTGAAGCAGAAGAGGACGCATGTAATGGGTACGATGAAGGCTAGTCCTCCGGCGCTGAGACAAACTGTGACTAAAGCTGTGACCCCTGTCTGCGTTGGTAGGCAAGCAACGATGAACTGACCGGTGACTCCAGACGACGGCGTTTCCGCACGAACGACGAGCATGTCCACCACTGTGTCCCTTCAACGCGCTCTCTAAAAGTCCATACAGGTGTATGCGGGAAGCTCGTTACCCGACTGGGCACACGCCTACCTGGAAAAATACCAATATCGTACTCGTATGCGTTCTGAAAGAGTACACTTGTGTAATACTGTTTGTGTAAATTAGAACTTTGTATTCCAGTCCTGATAGATACAGACCGTGCAGCATCCCAAAATACCAATGTCGCACTCGTATACGTTCTGAGAGAGCACACTTGGATAATGCTATTCGTGTAAATTAGAACTGCGTATTACAGTCCTGGTAGACACAAACCGTGCAGCACCGTCGGCCAGGCCAGAGTACAAACCATCTTACGCAATGCTGAGAAATACCACAATCCATCCTGGGAAACAAGAGGGACGAATATATTTCGCTGTTAACACAGATCTACTTATCTTCACTGTAGCTCACACCTTCAGATCTAACTGCTGATGACACAATTCTTACGACAAACTTGGGCGACTCGCCGTTGTTTAGGCCGATCGCACTGCTCGTGGAGGTGTCTTCGCAACGTGTTGTAACATTGCTGCCTTTGAATAAAAAATTTTCAGTCACATGCATGTACCTTTAAGCGTAGATATGGACAACCATGCACGACCTTTGGGCGTAGATATGCACAACCATGCAAGTTCGTGGATGCCGGTATTTGGAATTTTCTTGGAGGCGCGATTTTTGAATATAAATGTGTGCAGGTACTTGTGCGTGTGCGCACGTGCACACGTGTATTTGTCTGGACATCCCGCGTACAAATATACGGACATACATATATATATATATGTATATATATATATGTACGCATATGTACGTACGAATGTATGCGCACTGAAACTTGGGGTGTATATGTACCTGTACATCAGAACATATGCGTACACGTGCGCTTAATAGAAATAACTCGCGAAGTGGGAATAGTTAACCCCTCACCTCGACAAGTCGTACACAGTGTGTGTATATAACGTAAAACTTCCAGCGAGCATCGTGCTGCTCCGCCCGTAAGTAGTGAATAACAGGTTCACTAATAAAGCATGCACACGACACAAAAGATACGGAGAACTTCAACCGTGATTACATCTGAACGATACTGCCGTGCCACCTCCGCCATAAGCGTTCGGCGATGAACCACACGTTCGCCGCCACGCACGTGCAGCACCTCCTTGGAGTCTGGGTGCCAATACACTTCCCGTGTCCACGTGTTGCTCTACATTCATACACTTATACACACAAATATCTGCGTTTCTTAGTGTGTGTTCATACACGCGTAGCTTCATATGCACACACATGCGCAACTTTAAAGAACAGAAACATCAGCCCGTCTTGTTACACATTCCGGTAACACCATCCCTAACAACTATGATTAAACCGTTAAAGAGAGACTGTCTGTACCGTTACGATGTTGAAACGATTAGCGAGGTGGCGCCAAAGATTCTGGTGCACGCACGAAGAGTAAAGAAAGTCTGGGCAAAACATAGGCATTACTACAGGAAAGTCACGGTTATTCATACGAATACCCGTGTGTCTGTGTGGAAATACGTTTTAACGTGTGTGCAATACATCGTGTCTCCTAAGCAACATACAGCCACATGCAGGGTTACGGCAGTGGTTCCAGGTAAGCAAACTTCCCCTTGACAGCCCTGGTGGCATATGACGAAGACAGAGCACCCGTCACAACAGTTGAGGCTGGCGTTATGCAGGACAGGTTTACGCGTCTACGTGTCGCACAACCGCACGTGTTCCTCGAACGGAAACGGGGGCACTTAGGAAAGCGAGTGCACAACAGAGGAAAAGAAAACTCTAGAACTTAAAATCGTGTCACGCAGAAGGAAAATTCACTGAGTTGCTTGAGCAGAAGTAGTGTTCCTTTCCAGTGTCCTTCCCTCGAGGAGCTTGACAACAAGGCTCCGCTTGTGATTAGGATATTTCTTTGAACGTGGCGGCAAAGCCAGCGTTGAGCGCGCACTCGTGCATGCCTTGAAAAAAGCATACGGTCACCGTGAGACACCTGTGGTCCGACAGCTGACCCGGGGTCACGCCGTGTCAAATAAAAAGAAGCCTGTTTCGCCGTGATACTCACAGCAGTGCCCGCTGCCGCAGGACGACGACGTGCCCGCATGTTATTTTTCAAAATAGACAACACTGCTACACAAAAGAAGTGCCTGTGCGTGCACAAAGGGGTGCCTGTCAAATGCTGCACAACAAAACACCTGCACGCTGCTGCTGTTGCTCTGCGGGCGACAGGGTGGTATCTGAACTTCCTACGTGCATATACGCATGCACCTGCATACAGACAAGCACACGTGTGCTCTTCTAGTGTGTAAGGTAGAGGTAAAGAGGTTCGTAGATACGCCGAAGGCACGCCTTGGGCCAAACAACTACTTTGGCCTGGACAAACCCAGTACTTCCTGAGAATCATGCCAGCGTCTTCGTTACCTGTCTTACACACTTACGAATAAGTGTACGCCGAATGCTGTTCACCCGTGTGTGTACCGCTACACGTGGCGCATGGAGTGTATGTACAAGTCCTCCTCGGCCGTAAGACAAGACGTCCGCATCACCGCAGGCAACGACAGCACAGCTGAGAGCATTCCTGAGAACAACAGTCTTTCAACCTTCCCGTGTCTTTCCTCTTCGCTTATTATATCCGTCGTTTCTCCTCAGTGTTTCCGCTGACCACTTGGCGAATGTACGCACACACATACATACATACATATACACACATACACATATGTATATACTGCCTTGCACCAGTATTTTATAAAAGGAAGCCCCTCCTCCTCACCTGCTGTTGCCACAGCACTGACTGAGAAGACCGTTGCACGCAGATCTCGCAACGGTACCGTGTTGCTCTCTAGAAGAAAGAGAGTAGGATGAAGAAGACGACGAAGCACATTTCCTCTTCCCCTTCAGCGCCAGTAACGCGGTATTCTTTTTCGCTGCTGCCGGCGCCGGTTCTCCTAATTCCGCAGCCGTTGTGTCTATTTCTGCTCGTGGTGCTGCTCCCGCAGTTGTTGCGGCGGTTCCAGGAGCAGCTGTAGTCGCTTGTTTTCCCTGTTTGGCGCGTTTGCTGCTACTCGCACTTTCTTCAGTCTTTGCTCTTTTTGTAGGACTACTCTCCGATTCTGCTGTCTCTCCCTCCGCTGTTGACGAGCATGCGTGTGCGACTCCCCCGACTTCTGGCATAGCCGCGCCGCTCCTTGCAGCAGCAGCATCATTTACACCGTCGTCCGCTGCAACAGCGGCACCTTCGCTTTGAGTCCAAGCAGCAGAGCAACCTGCAGCAGCAACAGATTTGCCTGCAGCAGCAGCAGCTGTCGGCGCAACAGGGGGCATGCCGCGGGCGCACGCGCCGCCATCCGTCGTGCGGTGCGCCCCACTTCCGGTAGCACCAGGTGCTTTCTCCTCCAGCTCGGGTTCTCCAGCCAGTCCCTCGTCCTCAACAGACGCCTTCGTCCGCGAACTAGTCTTGCCACCCTTTTTACCATCAGTACTAACGCTCTTATCACTACTACAACCGCCACTGCTGCTATTATTGCTGTTCCTCAACACGTGGGATTGTGCCTGGTTCTTCACGCCGCCAGTGATGCTGGTAGCATCTCTAGGTGCCATCGCGTTGCTGCGACTGCAGGTAGCAGCAGATGCGCCTGAAGCGCTAGACGCCGCACGCACCATTGCAGACTCCCCCGTCTTTCTTTCCGGAACACATTCACCCTTCGTTGCTGCTGCGGTGGTTGTCTTGGATCCCCTCGCACTGCTCACGTTGTTCCTGCTGCTGCTGCTACAGGGGGCGTCCTTGACGGCGGTGTTAGCGTTGCTGCTACTGTGTCCCCAACTAAGAGGTGATTCATCAGCAGCAGTACCTCTGTCGTTACTTTTTCTATGCGAAGCACCAGTGGCTGGGTAGCGACATGTCCATGCTCCTTTCCGCTGTGTTGCATCCGCCGCGTCTGCCACGGTCCCATCGCTTTTCACTGGGTTGCTACTCATACTGCCGCCGCGACCGGCGACTGCTTTACTCCCTCTGTCGCCCTTCACGCTACATCCTTTCTCTACCCTCTCCCCAGCACTGCCGGTACCGTGGTCCTCGGTGTTGCTGCTGCGCTTGCTGCTGCTACTGCCCGCTTTGCTGCTTGGACTGCTGTTGTTCACGCTGGCTGCCTTTCGCTTCTTCACGATGCTAGTGGCCCTCCTGCTCCAGCCAGGACGCATTTCTCTGTTCGTGGCAGCAGCACCAGCGGGATGACCAGCACCTACAGCACCAGAAACGGGAGGAGAAGCAGCAGGACTAGCTGCACAGGAGGGAAGAGCTCGTTTTTTTCGCAGCTTACCGGCACGCCCCGAGCTTGCTCGTTGAATACCCGGCGTGTAAAAACCTTTCAGAGATCTTGTTTTCCTGCTGCAGCTGTGAGCGCCCCAGCTGACGCTTATGGTGCTGCTCGTCTCTTCCTTCGACAGCAGTCGCTGGAGAGAAAGGTTCAAACCCGGTTGCTCGTGCTGCAGCTGCTCATCAGGTCGACAGCTTGACAGCGTGCTGTTGTTGTGGTTGCCCCGTAGAAGAGCTGTTCCCCCTTTTGTATTACCGCCAGAAGGTAACCCTTTACCCCATCGTCTGCGAGAATTCTTCATGCAGTGTCCGCCAGCTGCGGCGCTTCCACGGCCCCTGCCACCCATTCCGTCCCTCTTGCTAACGCCGCTGGTGGCCTTGGCGCTGCTGCTGCTCTTGCTCGGGTTGCTGCCGCTGCTACTTCTGCGGCTCGTACTGCTATCGTACCGTGTTGGGGGGATGCTGAAGAGATCGCCAGCATCGTTGTCTGCCGCCTCCCTTGCGCGCAGCGAAGGCGCTTTACTACTACTGCTTCTGGGGCTACTGCTGCTGCTGCTGTTCTTCGGACTGCTGCATCTGGCTTTTTTCCTTTCGTGCGAATGCATTTCCACGGCAACCGTGCTGCTGCGCGCGATAGTGCTGCGGCTGCCGCTGGTGCTGCGTCGGCCAGTACTGGCCTCACCATCACTCGAATTCTTGTTGTAACTGTCGTTGCTGCTGCTGCTGTCGCTGCTGCTGCTCTGCCTGCCGGCTGCCACGGCCGTCTCCAACGTGCTGTCTTCGAGTTCCTCTCTCTTCGTCGCTTTTACCCCTCCCTCATCGTCTGCAGCCGCAGCAGCAGCCACATCAACTCCGACCTCTGTAGTCTTGACCTGTGCTGCTAAATCACATTCCGCACCTCCGACGTCGCCGTCTTCCGCAGCTGCAGCAATCTGTTGCGATGGGCCCGCTCCCCGCGGCAGGCGCGTCCGCTTCTTTCCTCGCGTGTGCTCAGCTAATAGTGCCGCAGTAGACGGCGGAGAGTCCTCCTCGATGGATTCAGCGCGTAAAGCTGCGCTGCTATGGCCACCCGTCCTGCTGCTGCTGCCCGTTGTGCAGTGACTCCCCGCATCTGCGCCGCCGCTGCTGCTCTGTTCGTCCGCAGTGCCGCTCTTCTTGTCTGGTATGCCATCGTTGTTGTCTGGCTTCCCACGTCCGCTGCTTCCCGAGCTGCTTGCAGCGCTGGAGTGGCCACCACGGACACTTTCAAAAGTGCGTGATGTCGTCCTGTGCTTCGGTGACGCCGCATGCACGCCGCTGCTTGTGCGATGTCCCATCGCTGCTGCAGTCTGACTTGGGGCCAGCTCTCGGAGTTTCAAGTTGCTTGAGCTGTTGGCAAGTGCCGCCGCTCGTTCACCCACACTACCGCCGCTATTGTTGTCGCGTGTCCTGCTACTGCTGCCGCCACCAAGAGTCTTGCTGTTGCGACTATCGGAAGTGCTGCTGCCGCTGCCAGCGCTCGTGTTGGTACTGTCGCACGTGCTGCTCTTGCTGCTATCGCTTTCGCCATTGCCGCTCTTCTGACGTGTGCTACTGCTGCTGGGCTTGGCGGTACATGCTGAGCCTCCCTTCTCACCGAGTTTTTTGGCGCCTGCTACTGTTGTTGCGGCCTTCGCATTTGCTTCTCTTAGTGAATCGCCTGCTGGTGCCGTTGCTGCCTCACTAAGCGCTGCAGCCGCATCAACTTCTGCCGCTGCTCTGTTGGAACCGGCACGCGCCTCCGCCGTAGACCTGCCCCCTTCTACACCGCTGTCGCTCCTCACGGTTGCTCCTTCTGTTTCCGCTTCTGCTGGTGTTTCCGCTGCTCCTTCGGCTGGGCAGGAACTTCGGTTCGCAGCAACGGCCTGTCCCATCTTCGTGCTGCTTGAGGCAGGGGCCTCCCTCGGGTTGCTGCTGCTCCTCGCACTACTGCTGCCGTTCTCTGCCTTGCATCTTCTCTTTGCTGAGTGTTGCTCTCTCTCGCTCTGCTGTTCGTTTCGAATACGGCCCTGCGCCGTCGTCGGGGGACCAGTACCTACTGCCAATATCTCTGCAGCACACACTACTGCTTCTTCTTGCGTGGATGCTTGTGCTGCTGCTGGTCCTCCTGAGTTCCTTTCTTTCCCTGTTCTTGTCTCCCTCGTTGTCGTTCCTTCCTCGTCGGCTCCTGCCGCTTCTCCGCCTGTTGCCGCTGCTCCCCGCTTCCCACAATCTCCCACAACGCTGTCAAGCCGCTTACCGAAAGCAGCCGTCGCGACGCCACTTCCACCTGTAAGACTCGCAGCGTCAACGTCGTCCCGAGCAAACGCAGAAGGAACAGTGTCAGATGGAGTAGAAACAGCAGATTTGGCAGTGACTGCTGTTCCTGCGGCAGCAGTTGTCGTAGCAGCAGAGTCAGCAGCATCTGCTACCTGTGAACGACCAGCTGCAGGCGCTGCTGCCGCAGTAGCACCCTCGCTTGTGGAGGTGCTGGTATCGTCCATTACTGTTGCAGCCGCAGAAGAAACCGCTCTGTCGTAATTGCCTTGAACGGCTGAGTCCCCTGCTAATGGCCCATCTGCCGCAGCTGCTGTCACCCGGGTCTCCGTCTGCCTCTCAGTCCCAGCATCAGCTGCTGCCGCTTCCTGTCGCCCTCCCTCCGCTGCAGCAGCTGCTGCAGCTGGAGCGGCGCCTGCAGTGCGCTTTCTACGCTTGACAGCCGGGCCCTGCGGCGTTGTGTTCGACTCGGCTGCTGCAGCAGCAGCAGTGATGATCGCTGCAGTACCGGTACCGTCTCCCCTGGAGTCAAGAGATGCAGCAGCACCAGCAGCAGAACAACTTTGAGGAGCTGCGGTGCCTGCAGATGCGGCAATGGCGGCCGCAGAAGCACTTCCACGAGAGGCTGTCTCTTCAGCAACATTAACAGGAGTAGCGGCACCAGTGCTACCATCATGAATTCTCGTACACATTTCCTCCTGCTGCTGTTGCGCTTTCCCGTCCGCTGCCGCTTGAGGCCCATCTTCGCATTCGGCGACAGTCGCCAGTCTAGGAGCACCGCCAGCAGTCTGCTGCTGTTCTTGATGCAGCAGCTCTGCCTGCGGCTGTTTCACGTGCTGCTCTGGTTTGGTACGTTTCTCTTCCTCCTCACCGGCGTGTAGGTCTGCTGCTACTGCTGCAAAACCGCTGCTGCTGCTGCGGTTGCCACGTCCACCTCGTGAAGAGGGACGCTGTCGCGCAGCAGCCGCATGCGAGGTGGTGCACTGTTGCTTCCTGCCTGCTTCGAGATTCTCCAGTGCAGCCCCGTCCGTTGCGACTCCGTCTCCTGCTGCTGTAGAATCACCTGCGGCTGCTGGTATAACGTGCACGAGTGCTCCTGGACCGAAGCCACTGGGCACTGCTGACATTGTTTCTGGTATACTCTCACGCGCTGCTGCCCACCCGTCACCTGCTGCTGCTGCTGCTACTTCTTCTTCGCTCAAACTCCCTGCTGTTGCGGGTTGCCTCTCAAGTGCAGCAGTTACGACTTCCTTCGTGTCTCTTGCTGCTGGTACACGGTCGCTTGCTGCTTCTCCTTTCTCGCTTGCTTCTGCTGATGCAGCACGCGTTGGTGCCGGACCCGGTGCTTTTGGTGGTATTGCCGCCGCTTCTGGTGTTGCTGTCGCACAAGTAGCTGCTGGGCGTTGCTGCGCTGCCGCGGTGATCGCAGCAGATGGAACTTCCTCTCGTGCTGCAGTACCTGCCTTCCGTACGCACGCATGACATGCTTCAGGACGCGACATTTGCTCGGCGGACGGCGCTGGAGTGGTCTCTGCTGCTGCAGGCGCAGACCGGACAACACGCGTAGCAGACTTCGACGCAGCTGCAGGAGCTGTCACAGCAGGAGCGCTAACCATCGCAGCAGTGGGGGCTGCGGCGGCTTCGAAAATTCGGGTAGCGGCGAACGAAGAGTCTGCTGACTCCGCTGCAGTGGCACCTGAACAAGGCGCGGCTGCTGTTTCCGCTCCTGCGACGAGTTCTTCTACCGGTTTAGAATTACCGACGGTTACATCTGGCCGCTGGGCTGCTGTGGCACCAGCATCATTGCAGACCTGGTCACTACCTGCTGAAGAACGAGGACTGTTCGCCGCGCCACCGACTGAAGACGAACTCGCAGTGTCGCTGTCTCTACTGCCCGTAGGAATATTGTTCGGTAAGGTGCTGGTGGTGCTCGTACGACTGCTGCACGTGTTGCTGCTAAGAATGCTGCTGGTACCGCCGTTATTGTTGTTATTGCTGTTGCTCGTGCCGCTGCTGTTGCTGCCGCTGCTACTGCAGCTGCGGCTAACACTGGTTGTGGTGCTGCTGCTGTTTGTGCTCACATTGCTGCTGGCTGCGCTGCTGCTGGTGCCGCTGTTGCCACCGCTGCTTTGTGGAGTCCCGCCGGTGCAGCGCTGTCGCTTCTCAGCAGCAGCAGCTGCCGCGAGCGCCGCAGCAGTTGCGCTGCGTGTGCCTCTACGGCACCCGAGACCAAGTGCAGGAAATCCTGCATGCATACAGCGCAACACCAACCACCACTCTGACGCTGCTACACTCACTCATACACATATACATATATATATACACATACATACGTGTGTACATATATGTATACCTACGTCTCTACACACACCGACATACATGTATATATTGTATATATCTATATATGTTTATATACATACCGACATACTTCTAATATGTGTACTTCTCTTAGCTTCAAGAGCAGCGCTACATACTCACCCGTGTATCTTCGCTATCACAAGAGCACTTACAACAAACGTAGGTATATATATATATATATATGTGCATTTGAGCACGAATGTATAGGTACAGCCACCAAAGTGCCCTGGCCTCATCAAACGGCTACCAGTAAGCCTACACATAGATGTGTGCAGGTCGTCATGTCCCAACATTCATACAGATATATGTACGCCGTGTGTCAGTGTATCTATATAGGAAGGAAGCGGCTGTATGTGCGGTTCTGCCCGCAGACGTGGTTCTGCTGGCGACGACACCCGTGTTGTGAACAGACACGACAACGAATATATATATATATGTATGTATATGTGTAGCATATATGTCTATACATTACATTATATACACACATACATGTCAAATGCGCATGTATATTACATACTGGGTGTATATACGTGTATGTGTGTATATATGTAAATAAATGTATGTATGAGGGCGCTTACTGGACCTGAGGCTCCAAATATCATGACGCTGGTAAAGCACCCCCGGGCAAAAGTGACTCGTAACACAATATCTACCCCCTTCTACGTCCACGCAACAAAGTCGCTGTGAGGAGGCTCATACGCAGGGGTGTGTCTACAAGTAGTCGAAGTGGCCAGTATCTACACATATATATAATATACACATTTGTGACATACGTACAATATATATCTACATAGACAGGTATGCAGCAATGTTTGGGGAGAATAAGCGAGACATCGACGCATCCCCGGGCTCACGTCTCTGCAACCGCGCAACATCTACATGCCACATCAAAAAAGTCGACTTATGGTATTCATATGATTTGCAACACGTGTGCACTAGCGGGAAGTATACGTGTACATAAATATATACATAAATATATACATATATATACATCAATATATATATAAATACATAAATATATATATATATATACACATAAACATATATATATATATATATATAAATATATACACATAAATATATATATATACACATAAATAGATAGATAGATATATATATGTGTATACATGTAAGTTTATGGTAATGAGAACCTCTACGCTTGTACGACAAATATCCGTGTCCACGTACGTACACCTCGGGCAGACACGTCCACCTACTTCGCGTTGTGGCCATCCGGACTGCGACACATGTACGGAGGACGCGGGGACTGCATCCCCTTGCATATATGTGTTCGTAGAGCGCCCCACCAAGGTGCACACGTGCATACGTAAGCTACACAGACACACGTGTATACGTAGATGCAAAATGAACAGGAGAACATGATAGCGAAGAGGAAGAAGTGGCTGCATCCAGAGGTGTACTTCGGTAGAGACACATAGAGCAGGCGAAAGGCAGCTGACCGTCGAGCGCAGCAGCCCGTGATCGTTCGGCTGCGGCGGCGCGGGAGGAGGCGCTGCTGGCGCCGGTGTCGTCCGTCGCTGCTGCCGCAGAAGTGGAAAGGCCTGTCAGAGTTGGGCCTGCATCGCGCAGCAGCAGCAGCAGCCACGTCGTCAGATCGAGACGGCTCGCCTCCACAGCCAACACCGCCACGCGCACACCTCCGTCCCCTTCCCACCACCCCACAAACATGCACGCGTCGGTCTCCTTGCTGCTGCTGCTGCTCTGCCTGGAGTCCACACACGCCCGTTGTGTGCGTTTCCCTGCAGCGCGGGGGGAGGCGCCACCGCCTGATACGTAGTCGGACGTACATACGGGCGCGTCTACGCGCGGAAGTCTACGTGAAAGTATATGTGAACAACTTCGACGTTCGAACGACCGCGCTTGGCCCGCAGAGGTGCGCATGTACGTAGGCGAACGTCAGTGTGGCTATCCGCGGTGTATTTTGCAGGCATGTAGACGCGTTTGTGAGTAGACCAGTGATAGCTGCGCCCGTCCGGACGTTCATGCGCCGCCTGTGGACCGCTCTGGGAGTGCGTCGTGTGGAGTCACCGTCCACGTGTCTGAAGTCTTCCTGTCCCTATGCTGGTCTACCGTGCTCGTGCAACGCGCGCGTGAGAAGCCTCGCTCTGTCTCTTCACGTTCCGGACATAAAAACTCTTCGCACTTTCTTTACCTGTCTCGTCCGATCTCTGCTGTGTGCGAGGGTTTTCTCTGCGTGTTGACCCTCTCGAGCTGCGTCTCTGTGTTGGCCGGTAGGCAGCGCGTCGCTGGCTGCGTTCACTCTCGGAGTGGCTGCCTTGCATGCAAAGAAACACGTGTCTGTGTGTGTGTGTGTGCGAGACAGCAGCAGGTAGACAGCAGCAGGTGCTGCGACGTACCCATAACGGCGCCGAGCTTCTCCATCATCGAGAGTTCCTTGTCCACCGGTCGCACGCGAACAGCAGCTGCAAACTCAACACGTCGTTTCTTCTTCCACTCGGATACCGCTTCTCCCGTCGATGTCTGGTGATTGCGCTGCAGCAAACAGCTCCGCAGCAACGTCTCTCCTCCCGACCCTGCCGAGTGTAGTGCGGCTCCCGCTGCTGGCGGTGCTGCTGCTGCTTTGAAGGCTCCTGGTTGGGCTGCTCCTGCTGCTGCTCTGTGTGTTGCTGCCGGTGGAGGTGCTGTTCCTGCTGTTGATGCGGCTGCTGCTGCTGACGCTGCTGAGGCTGCTGCTGTTGGTCCTGTTGGTACTGCTGCTGCTGTGGGTGCTGCTGCTGCTGTTTCTGCGGATCCTGTGGCTCCTGCTAGCAGATCTGCTGTGGGTGTTCGCTTGGCTGCTGCTGCTGCTGCTGTTGCTGCTAACTCTGCCTCTGCTGCCGTCACAGAGGGGGCGGCTGCGAGTGCAGCGCCTTCACTGCTGCTCATCGCTGCCTTCGCTTCCTGTCCGGCCTCTGCCGACAGGGACACCTGAGCTGCTGCTGGACCCGCAACTAACAATTTTCCCGCTGCTGCTGCTGCGTCCCCCTCAGCGCTTGCTGCAGCGTTCACCGAAGCAGCTCCTGCTGCAACGCCGCGAGCCTCGCGCGCAGGCACGCCAACATCAGCAGAAGAGGGAGCGGACGACGCGGCACGAGCGCCTTCACCAGTAGATGCTCCTGAAGCGCCAGCAGCACCAATATCGCCAGGAACACCGGCAACAGCTGGGAGTGTCGAAAAAGTTCCTACTTTCGAAGCACCAGCAGACGCCTGCGCCACTGATGCGTCCTCGCTAGCTGCAGTCTCTGCTCGACCTTGCCCTTGTCGCTGTTTCTGCTCAAAATCAAGCGACTGGTGGAGCAACACCACGTCTGCTGCCTTCTCTGGGGCGCTGGAGACTGCTGTTGCACTTGCTGCTGCCAAAGTTCCGCTCCCAGCAGCACTCTTCGCCGCCTCAGCAGCAGCACGTGTCGGTCTGCTGCTGATTTCCTCTACAGAGGATGCAGCTCGCGCTGCTGCCGCTGTTGTCTCGTCCTCCACCTTTGCTGTTGCAGCATACTCGTCTCCACGACCTGCCTCTGTAACGCGTTTCCCGCCGATATAAATGCTGTCCGCAGGCCACCGCGCTCCCGCTGCAAAAGGTCGCCCCGCCGGCTTGACAGAGAAGTCGTCTTCCTCTGTTAACTCATGCAGTGGACTCTGCGGCTGCTGCCGCTGCTGTTGCTCCTGCTGCTCGCGTGCTTGCTGCTCCCGCTCTCGGCTCTCACCCTGCCGCTGCTGCGCCTGCTGCAGCTGCGTCGTCACATGCTGACGGTTAGTCGCAGTCACACAAGCAGCCCCCCCCGGTGCAATAGACGCGCCTTGTGGGGTTGGTGTTCCTGCTGCTGCTGCTCTCACTGCTGCTGCTGCTGCTGTCCCTGCTGCTGCTGCTGTCCCTGCTGCTGCTGCTGTCGCTGGTGTTGGTGCCGCCGTTGTTCCTGCTACTGCTGCTGCTTCCGCTCCAGCTCCTTTTTCATCTGTCTTGAGGCTGTCGCTGTGGCACGGCAGCAGCAGCTCCTGACGTGACGTCTTCTCCCGCTGTCGCTGCTTCCCGTCACGCCTGCATACAGACTGCTCCTGCTGCTCTTCCCGCTGCTGCTGCAAGGGCTCTTCCTGCTGCTCTCCCTTCGCCCGCGCCTCGTGGCGCTCCTCACTTGCTTGCTGTAGCGCCTCGGCCTCCCGCTTCGGTTGCCGCAGCTTTGCCTCTTCCCCACCTGCAGCAGCTGCGAGTGGGCCACGCCCATGCGTGGCAGAGCTTCCACTTCCCTCTGCTGCTGCTGTCACCGTCACTGGACTCGTTCCGGCCTTCCCTGGCACACCTGCTTGTCCTGGCTTTTTGCCGTCTTCTTCATGCTCTTCACCAGCAGCTTCCACAGCAGTATCCGCAGGCGTGGCGACAGTAGCGCGACCCCCAGAAGCGGTCGCAGCACTAGCCGCATCAGCAGCAACATTCGACGCAGCGGTACGTGCTGCAGCAGCAGGTACGGCGGCTACACGAGGAGCACCGCTTTGTTGTTCCGCTCCCATCTTTACATTTTCTTCCCCTGCAGTTGCTGCTTCTCGTGCCTCCAGCCTCTCCTCCTGGCTCTGGCGTTGCTCCGCAGCAGACACTGTTCGGCCTTCCGCAGTCTTCTGCGGCTGTGCGGGGTGCTGTTTTTCAGATGCTTGCTGCTCCCTTCCTGCTGTCTCTGCTGCGACCACCACACCACCGCTGGCCTTGCCCACCGCCATTTCCCGCTCCAGCGGCACGTTTTCCTGCTGTTCTTGCTGCCGCTTTTCCTGGTGCTGGGGCTGCAGCGTGATCGGCGCTCTCTGCGCCTCTGTAGTTTTCTCTGTCTTATCGCCTAGTGTTTGCTGCTCGGCGTTCTGGCTTGTACCTGCTGCGGCTGCTGCTTCTTCAGTAGTTCCTCCTAGCTCTGCGCCAGGGACTGCAGGCGCAGGAGAAGGAGCAGGCTCTGTTTTGCCCTCCACTTGCCGTTGCTGCTGCTGACTGGTGTCCTCTTCTTCCTCTTCCGACGTCCGTCGCAGCTCCACCAAATAGTCTTCCACGGCAGCGCTTAACCAGGGGGTGTACATCTGCTGCTGCGACAGTCGCAGGCGCGGGTCTGCTGCTGTCGCTCTGTGGTACTCTAACGCGTGCTGCTGCAGCTCAGGAAACGACGCACACGTTGCCGCACATAGCGGACAGTGTAAGTGGTACTGTAGCAGCGACACCGGAGGCGCTGCTGCTGCAGCAGTAGCCGCGGAAGCCGCAGCAGCAGGAGCCGAAGAAGCAGCAGCAGGAACGGAGCCCGCAGTCTCGGCAGAAGGCGAAGATGAAACATTAGGCGACACACCACCAGCGGCAGCGCCTGCTGCTCCATTTGAACCCACGCCGTCGGGAGAATCTTTCGTGCTCCCGCTGCTGGCGCTGCTGCTGCTGCCACTGCTCGTGCTGCTGACTGTGTTGGGGCTGCTGCTGCTGCTGTGGGTGGTGTTGCTGTTGGTGCTGCTGCTGCAGGTCACACTCTCAGCCCCTAATGCAGCAGTGGGAACCGCCACCGGCAGTGGAGTCGCCGCGTGCTGCATGCGAGCACCCCACAAAACACAAAACGCCTCAGGACAGTTGTAGTCCTCGCGTCAACAGACCCCGCAACGGGGCCGATGTACACTCACATACACACACACAGAGACAGACGCAGGCAACCAGACAGAGACAGGGCGACAGACGGAGAGAGACACACAGAGATATAGACAGAAAGACAGACCGAGGGACAGATACACTACAGCTGAGCTTGAACGCAGGCCCAAAAGAGACAGATACCGGGATACCAGGACCCGTATTGCCGTCGACTGGCTCTGCAGGTAGACGCCGACCAAAAGGAGAGCACACAGAGCAGCTGCAACCGAGGAAGCCTGCGCTTCGATCTACGCAGCGCCGGACATTCTTGTCAACACACGCAGGTCTTCGAAGCAACAGCAGCAGATCCCCGTCACTTTTTGTGAGTGGAAGTGCTGCCCTCCTGTTGCCTCCCCTCTCTACATGCCCTCGCGTTTAGACGCCGACAGACTGTCTTTGTCTGGGTATATACGCGTGCGTGCGAACGTGGACGTACGCGTCGCCTGCTTCGCTTCTTTACCCAGAGACTGCATGCAGCAGCAGCAGCACCGCCGCCACACAATGGCACGGTCGCCTGAGTTGCACACAGCAACACTCGGCCAACTTGCTGCAGATGTCGCGTTCCCCATACGCATACACACACGCACAAAACCACCGGTGCATTTACGTATCTTCACATGAATCCGCATGACAGCCTTCGCCTCGTGCATATATTGTGACCAGCCCATAGACCAGGAACTGGTCTTGCAGAAAAGAGCCCTTTCCCCAGGGACCGCTACACGACAGCGAGCAATATGAAACGCGCTTCCATACTGTCTGCTCAACAATATTTATACTTGGGCACATAGCTGGTTCAAGATATCCTCGAAGACGCATACGCTGCTCCTAGGTGCGCACAGACAGGCACACATGCATACACAGAAACGCAGACACATAGATACATACATACATATATACATACGTACATATATACACACATACATAGATATACACATAGATACATACACAGATAAAAAGATAGACACATTGATACATATATAGATACGTACACATATACATAGATAGATATATAGATAGACGCATAGATAGATACATATACAGATGCATACATAGATACACAGATCCACTGATAGACGCACAGATAGATACAGATACATATACACGTACATACGTACATACATACGTACATACATACGTACATGCATCGTACATACATACATATACATACATACACATACACGTACATATACGTACATATACATACATATACATACATACATACACAGACCCACGTACGTCTACACAACGTCAACGTCCGGCGGCTTCTGACTTGTTAAGGAGCGTAGGCATCGCATCAAGAGAGAGCGGGCAGGGAAAAAAACCCCGAAGAACCACCCGCGTGCACCTTCCATACACACCTGCAGATGGGTGTGAAGATATATATATATATGTGGGCGTCAGAAGATACGTGTATCTGCGTCTACACGTACGCACCCGGGGACAGACGCCAGCTTCTGTACATGTCTAGAGACAGGCGGAGAGGAACTCAAAACGACTTGTCTGCTTCTCCGTCCGGCAGCGGGTGACTTCTCCTCGAGTTCTCTGCGCCCCGCAAACAACTGACATTTCCCTCTTCTTCGGCTGTCGCGTTGGTTCGTATGCACGTGTCTACAGAAGTCATCTATCTTATGTCTACTCACATGTGTCTGTATCTATCTGGTCTCTTCCGCCGTGTCCTTGGCCCGCATACATGTTTTTAAACATGTCTGCACCTTCTATATCCGTCCACATCAATTTGTCTCTATCTCTCTATATATCCACCTGTATGTATTCATCTGTCTATATCTACATACATGCATGGAGAACCAGGGTTTACTGCACCGCCAACCGAGTAGGGGCCATCTACACACATGTATGCATAGGGGAGGAAACTACGATAAGAGCCTTCCTCTATTCAGCGCGCTTGAGAACTCAGAAGGCCACGTCATGTGTCCTTCATACATGTACATATGTGCATGTGCGCTGGGTCGATAGGACAGGTGTATGTTTGTGTGTGGCTGCTCGTGCAGCTGCACCGTGTATACACGGACGTATATCGAGGTGCGGCGACGGCGAGACAGAGGATGACAGAGACGCGTTCTGCGCCGCCTCCCCACGTGTCTATACGTGTCTCTAGACACGGACAACAGCATTCCATTTCCCGATACGCAGGGACGCAGAAAAACGTCTCCTCGCCTCTCTCAAGCTGCTTCGAGTGACGCATGCACTTCCTCGGTCGCCCGCGGTAGCCTGCGCCCCAGAGGGAGAAGCGGTGGCTCAACTGATCAAAAACACACACGCCGTAGTAGCACTGCAGCAGCAAGACGCGCAGAGACAGGCGAAGCAGCGCCGGGACCGTCGAAGGGCGAGGCGTACAGACAGCACCAGCAAGACGTGGGGGGAAACGGGCGGAGGCGAACGGCAGAAAGCGCCGTTGCTGCTCGTAAAAAATAGTCGGGCCTGCTTCAGAAGTAGTTGTTCCCTTCCCGGCGCTGTGGCACTTACGTTTCTCCTGCAGGGGAAGCAGACGAAGCCGCCGAGGCGCTTCCGCTCTCTCCAGTGTCTGCGGATGTAGTGCTTGTAGTTTGCCCAGTACGCGTCGGGTGTATGTACACTGCGGTCGCATAGGGGACACTCGTACCGCAGCCAGTCTTTTCTTCCGTACAGCAGCTGTGCGTCCTCGAGCGCATGCATCCCTTCGATCCTAAGCGGCAGCACAGCAGCACGCACCAAGTCTCCCAGTTTGACGGCAGGAATTTCCTCGACCTGCAGCCAGGCCTGCTGCTGCTCTGCTTCCGTCATCGGCATCGTCAAAAACGCGTTCTGGTGTTCGCTCTGTTGCTGCTCTTCCGCGTGCAAAATTCCTTCCAGCAGCAGCAGCCCCACGCCGCGCTCCCCCTCCTCCCCTTCCTCGTCGCTGCTGTTGCTCTCCTTTACGACTACCACTCGCGGCTGCTGGTGTTGCCGACTCGCCCCCACACTGCTGCTGCTGCCGCCTGCGGCTCCCCCGCCATCTACCAACACGCGACGTCTGCCCCTGCTGCTGCTGCTCTTCGTCTCGCTCCCCCCGTCTCTCACGCCACCACCGCACGCCGATGACGCCGCACGACTACGCTGCGCTTCTGCAGTTTCCTTGGCTGCTGCAGCTGCTGCTGCAGATAAACGCCCCGCTGCTCCTCCTGGTGCTCCTGGACCTCCACCACGGGGTCCCCCTCCACGACCTCCACGTCCTGCTGCTGCTGATTCTACACCTCGCCCCCCCGACGGTCCAGGTACTCCGCTTGCCTCTGCTCCTCCATCTGCTGCACTAGGGCTCTCTCTTCCTCCCCTTGGTCCAGTAGCAGAGGAAGAGCTTGCAGGTGCACCAGCAGGCAGAGCACGAGACGCCGAAGAAGCAGCAGCGCCTTCAGCAGACACACTAGCCCCTGCTCCTGCACCTGTCGACGCTGCGCGCTTGCTGCCACGCTTGCTGTCTCCCTTTCCTCCTCCCCCTCCAGCCGCAGCAGCCTCGACAGTCCTGGAAACCGCAGTACCCGGTAACTCCCCTGCAACGACTCGGAGCGTCGCGTCTACAGGGGAGGCTGTAGCAGCATCAGCGCCAGATCGGACTCGCTTCCTTGTCGTCTTGCTGCTGCTTGCTGTTGAGACGCCAGCAGGAGCTCCGGCTCCTGCAGTGTTCTGACTGGTAACGGCACCTGTTCCGCCTGCGGCTCCTGCGCCGCGTCTCTGACGTGGCAGGCCCCCGCTGCTCCGGGAGGAAGTAGCGATAGCGGCAGCATCCGCGGCAATCGTAGCTGCACCAGAGGCTGCGATAAACGGAGTGGGAGGCACTGCTGGGGCCTCTTGTCCAGACAACGCTGCAGCACTAGGAAAGACGCTGCTCTGCGTTGCTGCCAGAGGAGAAGCAGCAGCAGAGCCTGTTGACGGAGAGCCAGGTAGCAAGCTGCTCCGCCGACTTGCTGCTGCAGCAACTGCAGCGAGAAGCTGAGGAGAGCACTGCTGCATCAAGCTATCCAGATTGATGTTGCAGCTTGCAGGTGCTGGCCCCAGCTGCGACTGGGGACCGCTGCATCTGCTGCTGTCTGCAGCAGTGCTGTGGCTGCGGCTGCCCACGTTGGTGTTGCTGCTGCTGTTGCAGGTTTCAACAGCGCCGTCGCTCCCAACTTGTTCGCGCTGCTGGGGTAGCTGCTGCGGATGTGAAAGCTGCTGCTGCTGCAGAAGTCGCTGCAGTTTCTGCTGCAGTGGCAACGCAGCGGCAGGCAGTAAGGGAGCAGTTCCAGCAGCAGACGGTGCTGCGGTAGGCGACGACGTCGCAGATCCAGAAGCAGTCAGGGAACCAACGGCGCCGCTGCCGACGCCCGACGCAGCAGAAGCGCGCGCTGCCAGAGCTGCGGCAACGGCAGGATTTGACAGGAGGAGCAAACGGGTCAAAATATCGGGCGACGTCGTCCTAGTGCCTGCAGGCGACATGACATGCCCCGTCGGCAGCGACGCTGCAGCTGCTTCTGGTGCTGCTGCAGCTGTCACTGCTGGGAAAGCGGGCGGCTGACTGCCGCTGCTTCGAACTTGAGTGCTGCTGCTGCCCTGGCGCTGTTGTTGAAGCAGAAGGAGAGCAGCCAACTGCTGTTGCTGCTGCTGGAGCGCTGCAGCAGGGGATAGAGACACGGCACCAGACAACGGGGATAGTCCCTGCGCGGGGGACGCCGTCAACGGAGACATTGTCGCAGCAGCAGCAGCGACAGCCAACAGCGCCGACGGTTTCCCCATTGCAGCAGCGAGCAACGCATGCGTTGCTGAGCTTCTAGGAGCAGCCGCGCCAACTGCAGCAGCTGCTGGTAGAGTACCTGGTGCTGCTGTGGGGGGAGTTGGTGTGGCACCACTTGCGGCTGCAACAGCAGGCCCCTCTCCTGCAATCGCGGCAGCAGCAGACGACGGCGACGCTGGGGCAGTAGCTGCTGCAGCACTGCTTCCTGTTGCACCGCCTGCTGCTACAGCACCCGATAACGCTGTTGTTGCTGCAGTGCGGAGAGGTGTCGTAAGAACGTTGCGCATTCTTCCTTTTTGCTGGGCTGCGGGAGAAGACGTCGCCACACAAGTACTCTGCTGTAGCTGCTGCTCTTGCTGCTGTTGCTCCTGCTTCATTTGAAGTTCCTGCGGCTGCTGCTGCTGCAGCAGTGGCTGCCCATGCTGCTGCTGCTGTTTCTGCTGCTGTTGGCAAAGCTGAACCGCCAACAGCTGCTGTAGCCTTTCAGCAGACAGCTGTCGACCTGGAAAGCGCCCACCGTCTTGCTGCTGCTGCTGTAGTAGCAGCGCCTGCTGCTGCAGGGATTGCTGCTGCAGGGATTCCTGCTGCAGGGATTGCTGCTGCACTGATTGCTGCGGGACGGATTGCTGCTGTGTTGGTTGCTGCTGCAGCTGCTGCCTGGCACGCTGGAGGAGAAGAGACGAAATGGTGCTGGCTCCTGCTGCCTGCTGCTGCAGCAGCTGCTGCTGCCGGCACAGCAACGGCGCCAGCAGGAGAGCAGGAGGAACACCGGCTCCTGCCGCTCCGGTGTTGCTGCTGCTGCTGCTCGTGCTGCTGATGTTATCGGGGCTCCGAACCTCAGCTCCTGCAGGGCTTGAAGTGTGTGAAGCAGGTTGCTGCTGTTCCCTTAACTGTCGCAGCTGCTGCTGTAGCAGCAGTTGCTGCAGCAGCTGACTCTGATCCGGCTGCAGAAGGTTGCTGTTTCCGACGCCACCTGCTGCTGGGGAAGACGCTGCATTGCGCTGCAGCTGCAGCAGCAGCAGGAGCTGCAGCAGCCTCTGCCGCTGCACCAACTGCTGCACTGGCGTCTGCTCACGGCCCGCTGCAGACGTGGCAGTCACCGCTGCTGCTGCTGTCGCTATCCTACTTAGCAGAGGAGTCTGCTCGGGTTGCTGCTGCTGCTGCCGTTCCTGCCGGTGTTGCAGCTGCTGCTGTTCCTGACCTACGCGCGCCTCCTGCAGCAAACGCAGCTGCTGCAGTTGCTGCTCTGTCCAAAGTGGAGGCACGAGCTCTTGCCGACCCCCTCGCTGCTGCTGTAGCAAGAGCTGCTGCAGCTGCTGCATCTGCTCGCCTGGCGTCACCTGACGCGGTGTAGGTAGACCCCGACGTTTCGCTTCCGACTCTGCCGCTGTCAACACTGGCTGCAGCTGCTTGCTGCTCTCATCGCTGCTGCCACCCTCTCCCTCCTGCTGCGAGGACGGCACCGCCTGCTCAGAATCCATGTTTCTGCTGCTCTGCTCTACACATGGCCGCATCAGCGACTGCAAGCAGCAGTCCCCGCAAGACCCACGCGCCAGCTGGGGAGACGGCGTGGACAGCAGCAGTGTCTGATTTAGCTCGAGTACTGCAGCAGCAGGCGCTGCCACGGGGTAGTGGCAGCAGCACTTGTCTCCTTGCTGCTGTGCGACTGCCCACCGACAGCAACGTCTTTTTTTAAGCAGCTTAACAGCACAGCATCAACTTCCTCTGTGCAGCAGCAGTCAGCCACCCCTCGCAGATGCTGCTGCCGCTGCTGCCGTTCCCCCGGCTGTTGTAGCTGCTGCTGCTGCGGATTCACGCGCGCCTTCTTGGCTGCTGCAGCTGCGTCGCTGCTGGCGTCTGTGGCACTCCACTAGCAGCTCTCCTCGCTACAGCTGTAACAGGCAGTCCTCCTGCATGCGCGTTTCTGTTGCGCCAGCAGCAGCAACAGCAACAAACAAACAACTCCTCTCTGGTGCTGGTCCCCCAGACCTTCCCCTCCCCTATGGTGCTCCTTCCCAGTATGTACCGCTGCAGCACAAGTCCTGCCTTGCACGTGACTGCTACTACTACTACTGCAGCTGCAGCAGCCTTTCGACCCCGCTGCAGCAGCAGTCCTCCTGCCTGCGCGCTGCCTCAAGAGCCCAGGGGCACCGCACTCGCGCCGCCTGCACTCCACAGCAGCCCCACGAGAAAGAACGAAACCACCCAAGCAGCGGCTCCAGAAGAAAAGCGTGAGCCGCAGAGGAGGCACGAACACCACCGGCAGCAGCAGTAGCAGGCACACGCGCAGGACAGGAATGTTCCTGCGATGTCGCAGAAGCACTCGAATTAGCGGAAGGACCCGCAGCAGGGGCGGGAGCGGGTGACACCGGGCTGTAGAAGTAACAGAAGGAAGGGGCGCGGCTTGTGGCAGCAGCAGCAGCAGGCACATCAGCTCCAGCAGAGGCAAAGGCAGAAGGCCCACCCTGCCCCAGCATGCGCGCAGCAGTGAGGTTGATGCAGCAGGCAGCGTTCCTGCTGCTTCAAAGCACTTGGCTGACTAGCAGCAGCTGGTGAGAAAACCGTCCCGTCTACACCCAGCGCACGCTGACGCGCGCTTCTGCAATAATACATGTCTGCGTGCTTCCACATTCATTTGTGGACACATCCACGTCCTTCACTTTGCTACAGGCAGACAAGAGTACATGGAGGTGGGGATATAGACGCCTATATCGATATGAACTTGGAATACGTAGACGGGCAGCTGCCGTATAGAGAGAGAAAATAGAAAGACGGGAGGGAGAGGGCCAACGCTGCTGCGGTGCGACGGTCGAGTTTACGGCCAGTTCTGAGGAAGCAGCAGCAGCAGCACGGAGGAGCGGCACACCCAGAGACACACTGACGCAAACGTACAAGAAGAAGGGAAGTGCCACACATAGGGAGGAGAGGAGGACTGGCATGCCCCGCGCGCAGCCACGAGAGATTTGCTCAGAACAAGGGAACGCGCGCGACTCTGATTGCTTGTGGAGTGCTGCTGCTGCTGTGTGGGCCTCACGAGAGGCCGAAGGCACCCCAGCGTTGCAAGTTGCTGGTGTCCTGCTGTCGCCGTGAACAGGTGTGTCCGTGTTAGAACTCTTGCGACGCTTCTGCTGTCGTAGTGATCCTTCTGCTTTAGGGGCTTCCGTAGAAACAAGTGTTGCTGTTTGCGCTCCACAGAGTCCTATGACGCGGTGCAAGTACGCATCTCATGCAGCATGAGCTGCGGGAAACTTTTGATTGTCAGAAACAGCGGCAAAGAGCGCACGGAAGAAGGCCCCAGCAGCGGCAGCCGCATGCGGAGGCTGAGCAGCAGCCGCGGCACATGGGAGGACGCGAGACTGTCCGGCAAAACAGGAAAAGGTGCTGCCGTCAAGCAAATGCAGACGACGCTTGGCGGGCAGACTTGTGATCAGGAGCGTCGAAGAGAAGTCGTGCGAACAGGCGAATACTGCCGCATTCATTGGCGTGATGCAGAGGATAATGACGCACAGCTGCTGAGCAGCAGCAGTGGCGGCGGCAGGCCGCGTGCGGTAGCGCGGCAGACACACGGCAGCAGCAACAGCAGAGGGCCGGGTCTCCCAAGGAACGATTAATGAGAGAGCTACAAGCGTGTGCTACTGCACAGAAGTCGGGATGAAAACGCGCGTGAAGAACGCCTTGAAGCAGCAGAAGGCGAACCGTAGGACTGCGGCTTTTTTCCTGCGGGCGATCTCCTCGCGGCGGTAACACGCTACGATGCCGGCCTGTTGCTGCGGTTGCCGCGGGTGCCTGCTCCAGGAGTTTGCTTTGTGCGTAAGCATTTGCTGCCACACGAGAGAACTGGATCCGCTGACACAGCTGATGCGCCGTAACGCATGCAGTGGATGGGATGTAGACAAAATGCTGCTGCTGCTCTCAAAGCGCCTGTACGAGGGCAGCGGCAGCCGCATGGCACGCGAGACGGCTAGACATGCCAGCGTGAGGAAGGAAAGCGTAGTCAAAAATAAAACACGGAAGCCCCGGGAAGAGGCATTCCCGATCCTCCATGTTGTTGCGTAGAGAATATTTGTGCTGATGCTGTCGTGCAACCCCGAAAAAGAAGAAGAGTGGCTGGATAGACTACTGCCCGTACATCGCGGACCCTAGAGTGCAGGTGACTGCGGCGGCAGAGAACGCCCGCAGCAACAGCAGCAGAAACTGCAACAGCAGAGCAGCAGCGGCCGCAGCAGCAGCAGGGCGGCTCTGCGCGCGCGTGATCACGCGGCGCCGGCACAACACTCACACTGCCTGTGGAGGAGGTACACCACAGGCAGCAGGAGCGGCAGGAGCGGCAGCGCCGAGCCGCAAGAGCACGTGTAGCAGCAGCAGCAGCATCAGCCCGCAACAGCAGCAGCAAGCCCCAGCAGCAGCCGTAGCAGCATACCAGGAGGCACACAGGAGGGCGTGATTCCCAGCGGCGTGACTGCTGCTCCTCGGTCAAGAGCAGCAGGACAACGAAGAAGCATCAGCAACAACCACTGCAGCCACGAGCGGATCAACGCGGCGCTCCTCCCAGGAAGTACGAGCTGCAGATCTCGAGTAGCAGAAGAGCACCTGAGTTTGCGATTTTAGCGAAGGTCGACGCGTTAGTGTAGTTTAAGGCTCTTCATCTAAGGCAGAATACTGGGCTTTGTGTAGAACGCAGAGATGCACCGACGAACCTGCCGCTGCAACTGGTGCTGCTGTAACCTGCGGCGTGTGCGTATCAGACGTGACCCGCCGCAACAGCGCCAGCACACGAACGCGTCCTCTTCCGTTACATACGTAGATATACATGTGTTTACGCATGTATATGAGACAGAGTGCATGAATCTAGCCTCGCGTACACTTGTGTGTATAACACAGAGTTCTTTGTGCCGAGTTCCTTCTTTTTCTGCTGGCTTGTGGGTTGCGTTTGCGGACACGGTTGTGTCTAGCGTGTAGAGCAGGCGCGTAGGCAGTGGTCATGCGTTTGCGCATCTCTTCGTATAAATTTCGTAGGTCTTGCGCAGGCGCACATATATGCATAAAAAGGCGCAGAAGGACGCTAAAGCAATGTCGGTGGTTCCCGCGTACCGCGTCCGTGCGGTTGACATCCTGTAATGACAATAGTAATTCGCAAGATCAAGAGGAGTACGTGGAAGCCAAAACTCGAAGTTGTCTGACTCCTCAACCTTGGGCGTGCAACACACGCAGCACCGGAAGCCTATCATTGTATGGCCACTACTGAGAAGGCGTCCTTCTGTGTGTACGCTTTCGAACTAGCTCTCTGCCTACCTCTGTTTCTGGACAGAGAAATCTGTGTACCAATGCTTCCGGCTATACGAGCAGTGTTGTAGGCCGTGCAGCCTCAGCTGCCGTACCACCGGCGTGTCCCCTCCCAGATAATATGTAATCCCTTATCCATTTAAAGGATGTAAGTAGATGTGTGTAGAGAGAGAGGGGGTAGGAGTGAAAGCGAACACGGAGGGCCCTCAGTATTCTACGCGTGTTGCTCCTCTGGCAGCGGACTGCCTCTGCGTCAGCCTCGTTAGATGTGCCGCTCCTTGCAGCACCGCCGAGCGCACTCCTCACTAGAAGATGAACAACAGTATCAACCACAACAGCACTTGCGGGTATACCTCAGTAGCAGCCTTAGTAGTAACGGCAACATCAGCAGCAGCCCTAGTAGAAGAGGAGTCATCAGCAGCGCTGTCCGCAGGGGTGCTCACCGCAGCAGTATCTGCGATGGGGGCCGGCCAGCGCGGGCGTGGGTGGAAAGCGTGCACATACAACAGGAAACGTTTGGAATAGAGAGAGAGATTTTGGAACACTCGTGCATGATAAGATAGCCGTGTTCACACTGATTTGCATGCTCTGCTCTTGCAGATAAAACTGCTTCGGTTAGTGCTGCTGGAGCAAAAAGCCGCTGAGGGTGCTTAACGCGGGGGCGCAGTAAACGGAGACACAGTGTCCTGTAAAACACATCAAGTCAACAGCAGAAGGTCCGAGAGCCCTTACAACTGTGGCGCAGCACTTTCCTTGGATCCCAGGAGGATACTATGTAGCTGACGCTACATTGAAGCCATTCTTTGCATTCCATTCTGCATTACCACTTGTCGGCGACATGCTGCCTGCCTGCCTGCCACGTGGCGCTGCTTCTGTGTGTCACTGCTGCTGGTTCTGCGATCGTGCGGCGTCATGTGTGATCCTGCTGCCATTGCTACTGCCGTACTGCTGGCGCCAGTTGCCAGCCGCCGCTGCTCACGCTAGTGAAACAGTAAGCTGGCGTAAAAGAGTGTGTCGCGGTGCGCGCCAGCGGGTCAGTCAAAGACTCTCCCACTCCACGAAGAGCGGCACTTCTGCAGCACCAGCAGCAACAGCGGCCAGAGAGAAGCAGCAGTGAGCACAGCAGCAGAACTGGTCGTGATTGAGCTAATAGGGGAAGCTTGGCGCACCCGACTTGTGGCGTCACAGTTCTGGGTGTGGAGGAGAAAGTAACACAGGCGCAGGTACGATGCACGCACACAACAGCACAGTTCAGTGACTAAGCCGCGGCGGTTGCATGGCGCAAGCGAAGAGGTTCTCGGACGGTCTACGCGAAAGCTTCCCCTGTCGCTCAAAAACCTGTTTACCACTCCAGGGTATAGCCTCTGACGACCTGTCTGCATTGTGTGCGTGTGGGGTGCGAAGGCGCTGACTGCCTCTCCAAATAGAAAATAGTGAGGAAACGGTATTCAGGTGTCTCACGTGAGAATGTGTAGCTAAACAACAGTCGGTGTCACTTCTGGGTAAAGTGTATCAGGAGTCGCGACCGGACTCGTCTATTCTACGGCAAGCGCTGCTTGATTTCCATACGTGTGGGTACTCATATTTTACAGGACGAGCCACCTGCATTTCATACACACGGGTGTTTGACTCGTGGCGCACTTGAGCAGACGAGTAATATATACTCTATTGCTGCTGTACGATTGGACACATATATGTTCATATATAAATGGTGAGGCTAGGCACAACATCATGCGTGTGTGTGCGTCTCCAGTGGGCACGCTGTCGCCAGCGTGAAGATGATCCCGTGTCCTCGATGTAACTGCCGGCGCCCCGCGTGTGGCGAAGCTCGTCTCACTGCTGACCCCTTGGCTGGAGGTGCTGATTTTCACCTTGTCCACATCAGGCGCAGCGGCAGCACCAGTGTCTCACCTGATGAGAACGGAGACGGATTGAGACTGGCAGCAGCACCAAGAAGTTCAAAGCATGTAAAAGGCCTAGCAGCGGACGTAGCTGCAGCAGCTGTTGCCCACGCAGCAAGCAAATGAAGCACGGTTAGTGTCTGCACGTGCGTGTCTTCTATTGTACGCGCTTTCACGCGTGTTTAGTACGTTACGTTTCCAAGTCGGGCCGTCTAGCATCTAATCCTGCCGACGGGCATTGCTGGGGCGAAAGCAGAGTGGATCCGCTGTTGGTGCTGGATGCCGAAGGACAGTCTTGTGGCGACGCTGCATGTAGCAGCAGAGGAGAATTCCTGGGCCACTGGTGCTGCCGGGGCCAGTAGCAGAACAGCACTATGAACATATCCGGAGGACCAAAAGCAGCGGCCCGGATAGGCTGCTGGCACTGACGGGAGACCAGGACGCACGTGTTGCTCCTGTTGCTGCACGAAGCAGAAGAACAGTACCGCTCGCCGCCGCCGCTGCTCCGTTCACAACCCGAACACCTCTCCGCAAAGCTGGGCCACACAGGCATTCCCACCCCCTGGGCATTCCCACCCCCTGGGCATTCCCACCCCCTGAGCATTCCCACCCCCTCGGCATTCCCACGTACGCAAAAGGAAAGCAGCACGCCTTTTTCTCCCCCATCCAACCACCGCTACGGCTACTTCTATACGAGGGTTGCCGGATGCATGAGAAGAAGCTCTGTGGCGTCCGTCTGCCTGGAAGTAGCGTCCCTGTCATAGTCAGAAGGAACGCGTGCACGTATAAACCACCACCACGAGTACAGTGATTGTGACAACACAACAGTACCCCTTCAAATCCACTCCGACGCAGACCCCGCTGTCCTTCCTTGCCGACACGCGCACGTGCAGCACACGAAGCCTAGGTCCGCCGCCCTCTAGCCGCCACTACATCTGACCGCCTTCGAGATGACAATACAGACGCGGCAGAGGGGCATGCAGGAAACACAAAACCGCTACACGTCCTCACACACTCTACCGCGTGAGCAGCGGAGATGCGTGAAGTGCCGTTAGGAAGTAGCTGCCGTCTATCTCCAGTAACCAGCGTCGCAGCGGGAATTCGCCTACCTCTCGCTGGTATTCAGCAGCAACACACTACGTCCGTTCTGTCTAATCGACTCTGTGCGGTGGAGCTCCTGCACGCACGTCGAATGGGCAAGAGCAATCCCCTCCCAGAGCGCACCCACGTCTGCCCTCTGCTGCACCTGGTGCTTAAAAAACGCAGAAGCCTTCCTTCCCGGCACCTCAGCCACGCGGCACTCTTATCGCTGCTGCAGACACTTGCAGCACCATCATTTTTTCCCCTTCTTTCTCTCATTCAGCCTTTCTCTTCCGGTCTCTTCCTCTTCCTTTCCTGCTGTTTCTCGTTCTCTGTCTTCCCCTCTGTCCTGCCTTATCTTCGTCTCTGTTCCGCTCTTTCTCGCCTTCTACCTCTCCTCCCTTCTGGCTAGCGTTCTCTTAGGCCCCACGTGCCAGCACCGCCACGTCCCGCGCATGACGAACGTGCACTCGAGGCAGCAAACAAACTCTCCTACGCAGGGTTCGTAGCTGACACGGCGTGCGGCTGCCCTCCCGTCTCTAGCGGCGGCACGGGTTACACGGGAGGGCAGGAGACTTCACCGGGGTCGCACTCTCAGCCACCCATCCACGGCGAGTTGTCCACGTCGCACGTGAAGCAAAGCAGCGTCGTTACTTTGGCAGTGGAAGTCCGCGGCTCTCGCCACACTTCGCGTATATACATTGCAGCTGGGCCGAAAAGCTTGTACATATACACGCACACACAGAGGTGCGGCGTGGGGTGACATTTATCTGTAATTCTACTGGGCGGTGGACAGGTGAGCGGGCAGACACAAAGGGCTACACACAGGAAAACCCGGCCAGTCGCTTTTTCAGTAAATGCTAAGAGGCTTACGGTGTCTCTCAACACCATAAGCATCTGTGTGGCAGCTGCTAGACACTGGCACATGTCAGCGCGTGGCCGCGTGCGTGTTGTTGTTGTTCACTTGTGCGGTCCTGCTGCAGCTCGTCGCTTCGGGCTGCAGCTGCGGCACCCGGCTGGTGAACAGCGCGCCGCTGCGGCTGTGCTGCTGGGGAAGGCTCCAGCAGCTGCTCTGCCTCGGCGAGGTGCGGCGCTGCTGCTGCTGCGCTGTTGTTGTTGCCAGCAGCAGCAGCAGCCGTAACAAGGGGTAGCTCTCTGAAGACCGCGCCTGCTCTCCGCGCAACCTGCGTGGCTAGCAGCTCGCGCACAGCTGCTCGCAGCCGCTACGCCGCCGCCACGGGCACACACACACAAATAAAAAGACAAGAGATGCACGGATACGTAATCGGCTCCCCGTCATCTCTGGACCTGCGGGTCGACTCTCGTGCACGAAGCAACCTTTTCATTCTAAAAGCTCTCAACCCGGGCACATGCAGAAAGCCTCCCCATATCACTCTTCCCTTTCTCTCTCTCCTTATGTATATTTGTATACGCGTACATAAACACACACAGCCTATCACTTTTCCCTGATGCAACGCCTCTCGAGAAACCCGCAGCACACTGCGGCCGTCAGATATATATATATATGTATGCATTAGATTCTATGCCATGGGGAGGGAGTGCCAGAGGCAAGAGAGACGGGCAAATCCACGCGTGTACACACACGTGTCCACTACCGGTCTTTATGTACTAATATAAGACGGCATCTGTACGGATACGCATGTACAAAATACGTGTCCATGTCCATTAGGTGACGTCCTACCGTAGACAAACGATCGGACAGACGCGGGCTCACACATTGAAAAAGTGTGTACACACACAGACGAACATACGCATGTATACGTGTGTCCACAGAGACGAATACATATACACATACATATTGTACACACACACAGTAACACATATAGGGAGGCACATATAGATACATATATACATACGTATGTATACACATCGAGGTGTAGATCCCAGAACCGGGCAGAAACGTCCTGGGACACAACGACAGCATCGCCTGCGGCTGCGTCACCGCCGCACCGCAGCGTTCTCTCAACACGAGGAAATCCGAATGACCCACTCCCCGCTGCGGTTGGTACATGCGGCCTCTCGCAGAGAGATGCAAACACACGAACACACACGTCCAAAGAGCCTCACTTGCATGCACGCACACACAAAGAGAAATACGTGCATGCACACGAATACCCACGTTCAGGTCTACATGTATACACATGCAGACGGCTATGTATATATATATATATATGTAGGTATATACATGTGTCCACACACCGACGAACACACACAAGTACACGTGTATCCACAGGGACGCGCCTGCGTATATATACGTATATAGTGTATACACACACACACACAGTAATACACAGAGAAAGGTATATATACATATACATATGTGTATGCACACGAATGTATACATACCCAGGTGTGGATACGTATGTATATGGCTGTGCGTACCGGTGCGTCCGAGGCGACGAGTTCCACCAGCAAAGAGAAGAGCGTATCGAAGAAGCGGTCGCGTCTGAAGACACAGCAACAGCAACGGGGCGTCGCATCTGCGGTTTCTTCCTCCCCCGGCCACACATGTACACGTGCCCACCTGCACCAGTCTCTCTCATCAGATACGTGACTGTACACACGGATATATATATATATATATATGTTACAAAGAAGACGGAGAGAGACTGAGACAGGGACAGATACATATACACGTACATACATGTAGACCTCTAGTCAAATATATATATATATATGTTTGTTTACGTATATGTGTATGTACAGATATATACAGAGAGGGAGAGAGAGAGAGTTCGAGAGGGATATATACATACACGTATACACACTCATGTACGTAGACACATATACATACCTATACACGTACATATATATATATATACGTACATGTACGCAGACAGACGTGTATCGAGACGGAGAGAGACAGACAGACAGACACACACACACACACACGCGTAGACATACATATATATAGACAGTGGGAGAGGCAGGGAGATTTATGTATACGTATACTTATATATATATATATGTACATATACGTGCACGTAGACAGATACACACGTACTATGTACGTAGTCAGACAGATACATATGTATTGGTAGATAGGTAACGACAGATAGATATACGCACACACAGATATACGCACAGAGAGAGACGTAGACATATATACACACACGCGTCTGGCTGGCATACAAATAAGAGCTGCGTAAGCACACCGCTGGTATGACACGGCCACCCACATCTACTACAGGGATACCCCCAGTGCGCGCTTGACTTCCGTATCTATCCATCCATGTCTACATATCTATCTACATACGTATAAATGCGTGAACGGAGAGCAGCAGTCCAGAGCGAGAGACCCTGCACAGACGAGCCACTTGGTTCTGCTGCCTGCGACTGGCATCCTACGCAGGAGGGAAATGAGGGATGTGTGGGTCTGTCCGCGAGCGGAGGCACACAGACAGACACACAGACGCGCAGCTGCATCGAGAAGCCGAGGACGTACGCAGGCCAACCGATACAAATAGTGCTCCGTGAGTGCGCCGTAGAAGACGCACAGGCACGCAGAAGACGCACAGGCACGCAGACGACGCACAGGCACGCAGAAGAGCCCTTCGGCAGTTCGCTACGGCTGCGGAACTTCAAAAACACAGGCCGGTTCCGTGCCTCCTCCGTCCTCAACAGGAAGCGGCCGTGTGGATGCGCTGCTGCTGGTGGTGGCGCACCTCTGTGTATATATTGCCACGCATGGGCACCACCACGCCTGGCGAATAGACGTGTGCACACACTCGTGGACGAGCCCTGTGTATGTGCGGACTGCTGCAGACGCAGGTGCTTCTGTATGTGTGTCAACTCACACGAGGCACGTACGTACTTCCCTCTCATCCACAGAACGTGTGTGAGTACGTGCGCCTGTGTCTCCGCACTGCTCTCTCCCTACAAATGTGCACGCATGTAGTCTCCGGGAGTGCAAGCACACAGAGAGCTCCATCATCAGGGTCTAAACGTCGGGCGGCATGGAGGCACTTCGTACATATTGTACGTACATGCGTATGTGGTCCGTGTATATGTATGGAAATATGTGTATGTGTGGGTACGTGTGTATGTGTGTGTGTATCTATATGTGCATGTATATGCATGCATTTGTGTATATGGAAGTATGTGCATACGTACGTGTATGCATGTATATCAGTATGGTTGCGTACGTGTGTGTGCAGAAGTATCTATGTATACATATATACATGTATATGCATATGCGTACGTATATGCGTATATATATGTGTGCGCTTGTACGCGTCTGCATATATGTATACGCACGTACTTCACTTCGTATGTACGTGTGGATGTATGGCGTGCCCGAGTATTACACACGTGCGTGTCCACGTGAAGGGCGCGGACACAGAGACATGCAGAGAAGCCGGTATATGAGACGGGTCTGCATGCAAGGCAGAAGGGCACGTACAAATACGAAGGCATGCGCATGAGTCCAGGAATGACGCTGTTGCAGAAAAGAGACGTCAGGCTAGCCAGTTCTCTTTCTCTCTCGACCTGCAGGCGCAAGAAAACAGCAAACGAACAAGCGACAGCAGCAGCAGGGGGAGATTAAGCACGAAGCGCTGCATATACGTAAGAATCGGAGGGAGACGGAAAAGCGACAGCAGCAGGGGTGCACCAAGACGAGCAACCCCCCCCCCCCCCCCACACACACACTAGAGCAGCAGGCCACCGCGCACCGCGGCTTCACACTAAGACAGCTGGTGCAGCGGAGGCAGCCACCGCCGCAGCCTGCGCAGCAGCCACGGGTGCTGCAGATGCAGCAGCAGCTGCTCCTGCGACCCACTCCAGCAGCGTCAGATGCGCGAGCTCTAGCTCCAAGTAGGGGGGAGCAGCACATCAGCAGAGGCACTAGCACACGCGGTAACAGCAGCAGCAAGCCCAGGAGGACCAGTTACAAGTGTATACACAGATATACGTGTACGCACCTGTGTATGCCTACAGATCTACATACAGATATACTTATATATATATATATATATATATTGCCACGGAGACTGCCTCATGCAGTCGCGCGTCAGCAGCAGCAAATGCGGGAGGCCCCAGTGCAGCACCCACAAACATCTGGAACAGCGCGAGGAGGCGCTCCCAGCTGAAGCGACACTTCAGGACAGCTGCAGCGGCATATTCAGACAGCTGCGTCCCTGCAGCGCGCGAGCAACCGACGATTAATACACAAGAAGCGCGCGCTCTTGCCAAAACGGAGCACATCTCTTTGGCCGAACAGCTGTACCGATATGTACGACACGAAGAAGAAAACTTCTCCTCATCTTCCTCTATACACCTTTCTATTTATCCGGGCACAGCCGGCCCGGACGCCTGTCAGAAGCAGCAGGCGACACCTCGCCGTTCCCCGCCATACACACTCCTGCGTGAGGTCTCAGCCTCTGTGAACACGTGAATACATATGCGTAACCACGTACGTATACACGCCTGTGTATACACCTGTGGCGAGTCCGCCTACACATAGATCTATGTGTCAGTCTCTTGCGTATGCATATATATATGCCCATATCTGTGGTTCGTATACCTACACACATATATAAAATTGTGTTTGTCCTCACTCTTTCTCTCCCTATATATATATATATATATATATATATATGTTGGTCTT